>JAQZBX010000803.1:21145-96027 GCA_029593785.1 Cabassous unicinctus
AGATTTATAGATATTTGCTACAATGATGAGGGCTTGACACACTAGTCTGTCCTCCCTTATTAGGAACCACCCATACTCTTGAGAGACACCCTCCCCTCTGTTTGAGAACATATTGGACCTTCCCAGGATGGGACTTCAACTCTGTCCCACTCATTATATGGGTCTCCTCCCACTGATACAGCACACTATGACAAAATGATCACTTGCACATTATCTAGAAGACTGCCCCAGGTGTTACTTGTCCCAAATGCACCCCCCATCAAACACCCTAAACAAGTAAACCTTCCTTGTCATAGTGCTAAGAGTTTTCTCAACATTTTAGTTTCACCATGTACCCACCAATCCCATGTATTCACTTGCCCTTCCCCCAAACTTCCCTTCAGTTCTATGGACATGCCAAAACATCCTTCACCGCCTACTCCACTATGAAGCTTGCACTGCCCAACACAAATGCATCCCTACACCCCTGTCATATCCCTTCACTGCACAACTAGTAACTTCCATCTTATCATAGATTTTGTCCATATGAGCATTGGCTCACAACCTTCTTTCCATTTCTATATCCTCTAAACCCACCTTCCAGTCTCTAGCTTTCTGAGTTGGCACAAATTGCTTAATTCATATCAGAGAGGTCATGTAATATTTGTCTTTCAATGCCTGGCTTGCTTCACTCAACATAAGGTCCTTAAGATTCATCCATGTTATCCCATGTGTTAGTACTGTGTTCGTTCTTACAGCTGAGTAATATTCCATTGTATGTGTATACCACATTTTGTTTATCCATTCATCTGTTGTAGGCATTTGTGTTGATTCCAGCTTTTGACAATAGTGAATAATGCTGCTATGAACATTGGTGTATATATATCTATTCATGTCCTTAATTTCAGTTCTTCTGGGTGTATACCCAGATGTGGAATTGCTGGGTCATTATGGCAGATCTATAGTTAGGTTTTTGATGAACCACCAGACTGTCCTACACAATGGCTGGTTCATTCTACATTCCCACCAGTAGTAGATGAGGGTTCCCATTCTTCCACATCCCCTCCAACACTTGTAGTCCTCTGTTTATTTAATAGCTGCCAGTCTAATGGTGGTAAGATGGTATCTCATTGCAGTTTTGATTTGCATTTCCCTAATAGCTAGTGATGTTGAGCATCTTTTCGTGTGCTTTTAGCCATTTGCATTTCTTCTTTGGAGAAGTGTCTGTTCAAATCAGTTGCCCATTTTTTAAATGGGTTGTTTGTCTCTTTATTTTTGAGATATAGAATTTCTTTCTATATGCTGTATATTAGGCTCCTGTTATATATATTATTGCCAAATATTTTCTCCCATTAGGTAGGCTGTCTTTTCACTTTCTTGACAAAACTCCTTTGAGATGCAAAAGGTTTTAATTTTGAGGAAGTCCCATTTATCTAATTTTTCTTTCACTGTTCACTCTTTGGGTATGAATTTCATGAAACCATTTCTTATTACGTGGTCTTGTAGATGCTTCCCTACATTATCTTCCAAGGTCTTTATGGTCTTGGCTCTTATATTTAGATTTTTGATCCATCTTGAGTTGATTTTTGGATAATGTGTGTGATGGTGTTCCTCTTTCATTCTTTTGGATATGGATATCCAATTCTCCAAGCACCACATATGTGAAGTTTTATACCAAACTCTCAATTGGGTTCCATTGTTCAGTATGTCTATCCATGTGCCAATACAAAGCAGTTTTACCACTGTAGCTTTGTAGTATATATATATATATTTGTAGTTAAAAAGCAAATGCACTTTATTTAGTTATGCTGTATTTTCAGTACCAGATCATAAAAAAATATATATTTGCAAGTATGCCATCAGAGATTTTTCAGATTGTCAATATAAAAGTTGATTTGTATCTATCCTTCTGCGAATACCATGCTGTTTTGATGAACATAGCTTTGTAATCATTTTTTTTATTTATATTTTTATATTTTAAAAGATGCTTAGATTACATAAATGTTACACAAAAATTACAGGGATTCCCATGTTCCCCACCTCCTACACCTCCCATAACATCCCACATAAACATCTTTCATTAGTGTGGCACATCACCTGCAATGGATATACACATCCTGGGGCTTTTCCTCTAAGCATGGACCATAGTTCACATTGTAGACCACACTCTCTCCCACACAGATCTGCATGTTATATGCTGATGTAAAATGGCCTATATCTATCATTGTAATGTCACTCAGGATAATTTCCAAGTCCTGAAAAAGACCCTTTATTACAATTGCTTTTCCCTTCCCTCCCTCAAAAGCATCCAGTGGCCACTGACTCCACCTCACTGTTGTAATTTCTTCCATTGCTTGAATCACAATATGTCTACAACTGAATACCAGTGAGTCCACTCGAGTCCATAGCTCTTCCCCCAATCCTGAAGAGTTTGAAATGGTGATATCCACTCCACCTCCAAGTGAGAGGGGGCTTATATCCCATGGATACTATGGTTGGGATTATCCTTCCTCCAGCTGCAGACTCTCTCCATTCCCTGGGATGGAGGTTGTCCATCATCATCTCCTCACCAGGTGACTTGGGTGAGCCCATTGAGCTGTAGATTAGGAGTTGCATCTCCAGCAAGATTCCAGGCACAGCTGGCACATGGGCATGCCAAAGGCTCCAGTCTCTGGAAGTACACCTACAAACTCCAGCCTCACATATAGGTTTGAATAGAAGGGACTGATGGACCATCTTCAGGGAGGACTTATTTGAGTCAACTCTGTCACTCTCAGGAGCACAGATTCCAAAGTGTAGCCCACTGATAAGGCATCAATCTCTGGAGCTATCCCCCCTTATAAAGGACCTGGGTGTCTCCAGAGGCCTCAGGAGGCCCTCTATGTGGGGTGATATCCACTTTGGTGTTCTATGAGATCATACTGATGTGTGCATATGCGTTACTTCTTGGATGACCTCCCGACTCTCTTTGAAGTCTCTTAGCCACATGGACTCATTTGTCTTTACCATTCCCCTCTTTTTTCCAAGGCCTTTTTCCAGTGGTATTGCCAGTTGGCACTTGGTGTTAATTCCTCGTTGCCAGGGAGGCTCATCCCTGGGAGTCATGCCCCACGCTTGGGGGAGGTAATGCATTCATATGCTGAGTTTGACTTAGAGAGAGGCAACATTTGAGCAACCAGGAGGCAACACTTAGGTACCCCAAACAGTAGGCTAAGTTTCAATTACAAGAGCAAAGACTCCTAAGGCTAGCCGTCAATAACAAGAACCCATTAGTGGACCATCCTCCTTTGCTGGACACTGCCCCTGCACTTGGGGGACTGTTGCTGCTCACTTGGAGAATGTGGCAGAGCTCTCCAAGCTGGGAGTTCAGTATTCCCTCATTTATTGAGGGAATACTGTGAACTTGCCCCACCACTTGATCAATTTAACAATTTCATTTATCTTTCATGTATATTCAGGTGAACTTCCTCCCATGAAACCCCCATCCCAGGCACACCCCACCAATGATCTTCTGCTGCCCCCATTGTTACCCTTCTGTTATCTAAACCTTCCTTGAAGATGAAGCCCATATAATAGCCAAATACAATTAATAGGAAAATAAAATACTAATGATAAGCTTAAATGTAAGAGATAAAATGCATGGAAACTCAGAGAAAAAAAACTAAAAATAAAATTAAATTAAATTATTGGGACATTCAAAAAATGGGGAAAAATTTTTTTTTGTTTCTTTTTTTCCTTTTATTACTGCATTATCAGGTGTCCAGTCTGTACCATGGCACCTTCACCCTCTCACTCCCCAGTGTCTCCCAAATTTTCATTTAATTTTCAAAGAAATTTTAGGTCACAGCAAAGTCACACACAGAATACTAGAGACTTTAATATACCAAACCTCCTTCCCCTTTCCTCACCCCATATTAAAACCTTTTTTATGTGGATGGTAGAATTGTTATAACTGTTATACAGATAGTGAAACATAGCTACTAAACATTGTCAATGGTTTCCAGTATAGTTTACAATTTAGATGGTACAGTTTAATAATTTTTGATGATATTTACCATGTCCTGTGTCCATTACTGTAAGGTAATGAAAAACATTTCCCCTAACCAATAAATACCCCCTGTTTGATCTTTTCTGTTCCTTCCTCTCCGTCTACCTGGGGCACATGACACCCCCTGTCTTGACTCATTGGATGACAAGATTCATAGTTACATGCAACAAGAAATCTTGACACGCTGATTATCCTCCTCTATTAGGATCCACCCTTGCTCCTAAGAGAAACCCACCTGTCTGTTTCTGGATGAATCGGTTCTCCCAAAGATGGGGGTCTGTCTCCTTCCCACTCACTGTGTGGGTTGCCACTCACTGACACAACACATTATGACAGGATGAGCACTCACACACTCCCCAGAAGCCTACTCCAGATGTGCCCCATCCTGAATGCCCCCCAACTTACACCCTAAACCAGTGACACTACCGTTTCATATTGCCATAAGAGCATTCCCACTCCTGCACTTTTGACCTCATACCCACAAATCCCATGTTCACCTAGTCCCACTCCCATCTCTCTCCCCAGTATCCTGGGTATTCTAACCCACCCTTCCTATTCTACCCACTTGTCAACCCTGCACCACCAAGCCCAGTAATATCACTACCCATCTGTCCTATCCTTCAAGATGCAAGTATACTCTGTCACTTTACCATAGATTATGTCCATATGGGTGATGGCTCATAACCTTCTCTTCTCTTTCTCTCCCTTGTTAACCTATCTTTCAGACAATGGTTCTCAGGGATTGCTCATTTTACTCAGTTCAAATTAGTGAGGTCATATACTGTTCATCCATCAATTCCTGGCTCGCTACACTCAACATAAGGTCTTCAAGATTCATCCATGTTATTCGGTGTGTTAGCACTTCATTCCTTCTTACAACTGAGTAATATTCCATTGTATGTATGTACCTCATTTTGTTTATCCATTCATCTGTTGATGAGCACTGGGGCTGATTCCAACTTTTGGCAATTGTGAACAATGCTGCCATGAACATTGGTGTGCATATATCTGTTTGTGTCTTTGCTTTTAATTCTTCTGGGTATATACCCAGCAGTGGAATCACTGGATCATATGGAAGATCTATTGCTAGTTTTCTAAGGACCCACCAAACTGTCCTCCACAGTGGCTGGACCGTTCCACAAACACACCAGCAGTGGATGAGATTTCCTATTCTTCCACATCCTCTCCAACACTTGTAGTCTCCTGTTTTTTTAATAGCTGCCATTCTGATGGGTGTAAAATGGTATCTCATTGTAGTTTTGATTTGCCTTTCCCTAATAGCTACCGATGTTGAGCCTTTTTTCATATGCTTTTTGCCATTTGTATTTCTTCCTTGGAGAAGTGTCACTTGCCCATTTTTAAATGGGCTGTTTGTCTTTTTAGTTTCGAGGTGTAGGATTTCTTTATATATTCAGGATATTAGACTCCTATCAGATATATGGTTGCGAAATACTTTCTACCATTGGGTAGGCTGCCTTTTTATTTTCTTGATAACCTTCTTTGAGGTGCAGAAGTTTTAAATTTTGAGGAGATCCCATTTACCTGTTGTTTCTTTTGCTGCTCTGCTTTGGGTGTGAAGTTCATGAAAACGTTTCCTATTACATGATCCTGTAGATGCTTCTCTATATTATCTTCTAAGGTCTTTATGGTTTTGGTTCTTATATTTAGATCTTTGATCCATCTTGAGTTGATTTTTGTATAGGGTGTGAGATGGTATTCCTCTCTCATTCTTTTGGATATGGTTATTCAGTTCTCCAAGCACCACTTGTTAAAGAGGCCCTTCCCACCCAACTGAGTGGGCTTGGTGGCCTTGTTGAATATCAGATGACTGTTTATGCGAAGATCTATATCAGAACTCACAATTCGCTTCCATTGGTCAGTATGTCTATCCTTGGGCCAATACCATGCAGGTTTGTGCACTGTAGCTTTGTAGTATGTTTTAAAGTCAGGTAATGTGATACCTCCAACTTCATTTTTCTTTTTCAGTATGTCAGGGCCTCTTACCTTTCCAAATATATTTTGTAGTTAGCTTTTCCAGTTCTTTAAAAAATACAGTGTTGATTTTTATTGGGATTGCATTAAATCTGTAGATTAGTTTCGGTAGGATAGACATCTTGATGATTTTTAGTCTTCCTATCCATGAACAGGGAATATTCTTCCATTTATTTAAGCTTCTTTGATTTCCTTTAACACTGTTGTGTAGTTTTCAGTATATAAGTCCTTTACATCTTTAGTTAAATTTATTCCTAGGTATTTGATGCTTTTAGTTACTATTCTAAATGGTAGTTTTTTTTTATTTCCTCCTCAGATGGCTCATTTTTGTTGTACAGAAATGCTACTGATTTTTGAGCATTGATCTTGTACCCTGCGACATTACTGAACGCCTTCATAAGTTCTAGAAGCTTTGTTGTAGATTTCTCAGGACTTTCTACGTATAGAATCATGTCATCTGCAAATAATGAATTTTTACTTCTTTTTTTCTAATTTGGATGAATTTTATATCTTTTTCTTGCCTCAAGGCTCGAGCAAGTACTTCTAAGACATTGTTAAATAGGAGTGGTGATAGTGGACATCCTTGTCTTGTTCCCGATCTCAGAAGGGAGGCATTTAGGATTTCACCATTGAAGATGATGTTAGCTTTGGGTTTTTCATATATACCCTTTATCATGTTCAGAAAGTTTACTTCTATACCTATCTTTTGCATTGTTTTTATCAGGAAAGGGTGCTGTATTTTCTCAAATACTTTTTCTGTATCTTTAGAGATGATCATCTGATTTTTTTCTTTCAAACTGTTTATGTGCTATATTACATTGATTGATTTTCTTATGTTGAACCATCGTTGCCTACCTGGAATGATGCCCACTTTGTCATAGTTTATAATTAATTTGATGAATTGTTCAACATGATTAACAAATATTGTGTAGAGGATTTTAGCATCTAGGTACATTAGAGAAATTGGTCTGTAATTTTCCTTTCTTGTGACATCTTTATCTTTGGTATTAGGGTAAAGTTGCCATGATAGAATGAGTTAGGCAATGGTTCTTCTCCTTCTATTTTTTGAAAGATTTTAAGCAGAATTGGTGTTAGTTATTTCCTCAATGTTTGGTAGAATTCAGCTGTGAATCCATCTGGTCCTGGGCTCTTCTTATTTAGGAGGTTTTTGATGACTAATTCTATCTCTTTACTTGTGGTTGGTCTGTTTAGTTCATGAATTTATTCTTTCATCAATGTAGACTGCTTGTGTGTTTCTAGGAATTTGTCCATTTCCCCTAAATTACACTTCTTGCTAGCATATAATTTTTCTAAGTATCCTCTTATGATACTCTTTATTTCTGGGGGTTAGTGTTAATATCCCCTTCCTCATTTTCTTATTTTGTGTATTTTCATCTTCTCTCTTTATTCCTTGTTAGTTTAGTCAAGGGTTTGTCAGTTTTATTGATCTTTCAAAGATTAAGCTTTAGGTTTTGTTTATTTTTTCTTGTTCTTTCTTATTTTCTATCTCATTTGGTTCTGCTTTAATCCTTGTTATTTATTTCTTTCTACTTCCATTGCGATTAGTTTGTTGTTCTTTTTCTATTTCCTCCAGGTGTGCAGTTATGTCTTCAATTTTAGGTCTTTTATCTTTTTTGATATATGCATTTATGGCTACGAATATCCCTCTCAGTATTGTTTTTGCTGCAACCCACAGGTTTTGATATGTTGTGTTGTCATTTTAATTCATTTCAAAGTACTTACTGATTTCTTTTGAGATTTCCTCCTTGACCCACTGTTTGTCTAAGAGTGTGTTGCTTAACCTCCATATCTTTGTGCCTAATCTGGTTCTCTGGTACTTACTGATTTCCAATTTCCTTACGTTATTGTCAGGGAAATTACTTTATATAATTTATATCTTTCAGAACTCATGGAGAATTTTTTTCTGTAGTCTAGCATTTGGTCTATCTTAGAGAATGGGACATGTGCACTCTAGAAGAATGTGTATCCCAATGTATTTGCATGTATTTTTCTGTTTATGTCTATTAGGTCCAGATCTACTAATGTATTTTTCAGGGTCTTTTTTTCTTTACTGATTCTCTGTTGAGATGTTCTGTCTAATAGTGATAATGATGTGTTAAAGTCCCCCACTATAATTGTAGAGGCATCTATTTATCCACTTAGTTTTTACAGTGTTTGCCTCATATATTTTGAGACACCTTGGATAGGTGCATAAATGTTTATGATTGTTCTTACTTCTGGCAAAATTACAGATTTTAATAAAATATAGCATGCATCATTGTCTCTTACAATAATTTTGCATTTGATGTCTATTTTATCCAATATTAGTATAGCTACTCCTGCCCTTTTTTGGTTATGGTTTTCTTGTAAGATTGTTTTCCAGCCATTCACTTTCAGTCTCCTAGAATCACTGGGTCTAAGGTGGGTTTGTTGTAGACAGTATAAAATGAGTCATTTTTCCTCATCAATTCTGCCAATCTGTGTCTCTTGACTGGTGAGTTTAAGCCATTAACATTCAGTGCTATTCCTCTCAAGTAATCACTTACATTAGCCTTATTTTGTTTGAATATATGTATGTCATATGTTGTTTTTAATTTCTTTTTGTCTTTTTATTTGTTCCCCCACTCTCCTCCAGTACTCTCTTTCCTGTTTTCTCCTTTCAAGCTGCAGAATTCCCCTTAGCATTTCTTGAAAGGCAAGTTTCTTAATGGCATATTCTCTTAATTTCTGTTTATCTGTTAATATTTTGAATTCCTCATCATTTTTGAATGCCAGCTTTGCTGGATAGAGAATTCTTGGCTGGAAGTTTTGGTTTTTTTTTTTTCACTTTTAGTACCATAACTATGTCATACCACTGCCTTCTTGCCTCCATGGTTTCAGATGAGAAATCAGTACTTAATCTTATTGAGCTTTCTTTCTATGTGATGGTTCTCTTCCTCCCTTCAATATTTTATTTTTGTCTTGAGTATTGGACAGTTTGACAAGTGTATGTCTTGGAATAAGCCTGGTGGGATATATACTGTTTGGGGTGTGCTGCATTTCCTGGATATGTATAATCATCTCCCTCAATAGGGTTTGTAAGTTTTCAGTATTATTTCCTCCAACACTCCTCCTGTCCACTTTACTTTCTCTTCTCCCAATGGGATGCTTATCTGTAATGTATATGCTTGTGTGTTTTTTGTTGTCATTCAAATCTCTAAGTCCCTGCTGGATTTTTTCTATCTTTTTATCTATCTGTTCTACTATCTGATTGATTTAAGATGTACTGTCTACCACATCACTAATTCTTTCCTTTGCATATTCAAATATGCTGTTATGTGCTTCCAGTATCTTTTTGATTTCTTGGATTGTAACTTTCATCACCATCATATCTGTTATATTTTTATGTGTGTTTGCAACTTCTTCAGTATGTTAACCTAGTGTCTTCTTAATATGCTTAATCTCTTCCTTCTCTTCAATAACTTGGTCCATGATATTTGTTTGGACAGCTTTGATTAATTGTTCGATGTTCTGCATCACTTCCTGGTTTTTAGTTTTTCATTGGACTGGGCCATGTCTTCCAGTTTCTTGGTTTGGTTTGTAATTTTTTTTTTTTTTGCTATCTGTTCATGTTTTAATCTTGCTTGGTTTGTTCAGTCGATTAGCTTCTCTCTCTACTTTAGGGTTTTATTTAATGGCTGTTTTTGTGTGTGTGTTGTTTTCTCTTTGACACTTTGTTCCTCTTGTTCTATTTCCTTGCTGTTTTCCATGTTCCTTTGAAGGAAAAAGATTAGGGCCAGAGAAAGCAAAAGAGGTAAGGAAAGAAAAAGGATAATCATAATAATAACAGTAAAAGTTAGAAGAGAAACTCTATAAGACCTAGGAAAATGAATAATTAACTCATGTAAGCAGTGTAGACTAATGGGAATAAAGAAGTGGGGTAACTACAGTGAAATTGGAAACCAAATAGAGAATATATAGTATGGCAGAATGATGAGGACAGAGGAAAAGAGAAAGGAAAGGACAAAAGTGAAAAAGTTAATAAAAGAAAGAAAACAGTATAAATGAGATAGAAATAAAAACCAGAAAAATTGAGGACTAAATAAAGAGAGGTGGAATGTAACAACAATAACAGAAAGCAAAAGATAGAAAGATGAAGGAAGGAAAAGAGATAGTGTTGGTAGATAAAATCTGTATACACTGAAAATGGGAAATCAAGAAAGAGGAAACACAGCAAACAAGAAACAAACCAGCAGCACCTAATTAAAAAAGGGGGGGAGGGGGAGAAAGAAGAAAGAAAAATGAGGAAACCAAAAAAACGAACACACAAGCAAGGAGTCAAGCAAAAATTAAGGAAGAACAGCCTTCCATATTAGGCCCCTTGTGGGGCTTCTCAGGCTGTTTGTGTTGATCAATCAATTACCTTACAACCTTCCCTCTGCAGGTTTTGAAGGGGGTTTTAGTAAGTAAAGTAAGTTAATTTTTTTAAAAAGTAATCTTTTTTTTTTTTTAGGAAAAATAAGAGACCCTAGAGAAGCCAATACAAAAATAATGTCTATGTTTTCCCTGTCTTAAAGTATCAGCTGGATGTTTGTTATCCCAGTGCATCACTACCCTAAGTGGAGCCGGGAATGGAACTATGGACATTGTATATTCAAGGTGGAAACTTCTCCACTGAGCTGAACTTTCTTGTTGGGTTAGTTAGCCTTTCAGAAAACTATCCAGTCACTTTCCCTTGGGCAGGTTTGACTCCTTGCAGTTGGATAAATTCCTGCTGTTAGGAGTCTGTCCCTGCCCTCTTTCTATTATTACTGCTTTCTCTTCCATTGCTGCAGGACCCAATAGCCTGTGTGTGGAGAATTCCCCTCACCTCTCCTGTCAGGTTAATTTTCCTTCTGAAATTCAAATGGGACCATGGTTACTGAATTCATTGCAGAAAAATGACTTTCAACCCTCTTCCAGACCACCCTTCTCCTCCCAGGTGACTCTAAATAGGCTCTTGGAGGCTTATTAAGTACTTCCTACTGCCTGACTCCCTTAAGAGCATTGAAGTTTTGATAGTTTTCAGGATGGAACTGGTCAATTGCTTGACCGCACCTTCTTCCAGGCCAAATTTCTCTATCTCAGGCTGTTAGGTAAATCAGACTGCCTCAGCAGATTCCCCTATCCCCTCTTCCTGGTGCCACCTTGAGCTAGCTGGCTTGCATCCCAAAGCTCAAAGGGGTTCCAGGCCATGAAACCCACAGCAAAGAAACCCCTCTCCACTCTTCACCAGAACCCTCCCACTTTTGAGTATCCTCCCCACCTCTGGGGGGCCAGCGAGAGTTGGGGCTCCTGCTCACAGTGGGTTTTCCATCAGAATTGGGCTTAGCTGTCTTGCAGTTTCCAGCCTCAGGGGCAAGAAACTCAGGGTTTTACCTTGAGAAATTTATCTCTTTTTCTAGCTCTCTCCAGATGGATGCCCTGAAGCCTCCGGCTCAGTGGATTCCCCAAACAGCTCACTTGGGCAGGATCTTCACCCCACTCAGCCATTTTTTGTGAGTGAGATTGTGAGTCCACATTTAAACTGACACCATCTTGCCTGGATCTTTGTAATGGTAGTAAAGTATTTTGTACTCTGGTCCTGTGTGTGTTAACCTATTTGTAAATAAGACCCTTAAAGAAGTTATTAATTGAAATGTGCCCGAATTGAATGAGGGTGAGTTTTAACCTATTATGGCTGAAGTCCTTATAAAGAAAGGAAATTGGAAATGGAAGGAGAAGTCACAGTAGCAGCCTAACGCTGGAAGTCAATGGAACCTGGACGAAGGAAAAGATGTAACTTTCTACATTGCCATTTCAAGGAAAAGCCAACTAACCTCAAACTTTGATACAGAAGATATGGATCCTAGGAGGAAGCAAGCCTTCTTGATTCTGAAAATGTGGGCTAATAAATTCCTGTTGTTCGGTCAACCCATTGTCTGGTATTTTTTAGCAGCTGAAGACTTATTCTTTTCTTTCCCAATCAGGTGAAATTTGCATACACTTTAAACTATATATCTATAAAGCTATAACTATAGACTATGTTCATATCCTCAACTTATTAATTGAGTCTACTTTTAGACATTTCCTGGGAAGTATCCTTAGAGTAGAAGCTAAGAGAACCATGAAAGTCTCAAATCTCCATAAATCACTCAATGAAAGCTCACTACCATAGTAATTGCAAAGCAAAAATAAAACATTTTTGGCAATTATAAATATTTTGGATATTTTTTCTCCATCTTCTCTTTCTGTACTTTCTCACACTTCTGTAATTTCTGTTCTTCTGCCACTTTTGATCTGATTCTCTCTTTCTCTTTTTCTGTCTTTGAGATTGTATAAAATTGCTTGTTGTTTTTATCTTAACCACTCATTCACATTCAGAGCCTTGTTTTCATAGTTTTGCTGTGTGAAGATTTTCTGTATCATATTTTGTATGCACATTTTTGAAGAATGTGTCTTAGGGTTATTATATAATAATGTTTAAGAGCGTAGGATCTGAGTAAGACAGTCCAGTTTTATCACTTACAATGTGAACTTGAGAAAGCATGAGCAAATTTAAATTTCAGTTAAAGGAGAATATTAGAGGTATTATTAGAATCAAATAATAACCCTTGTAAAAATCTTAGTACTATTAAACAATAATACATGTTAAATATCATAAACATTTTTAACACTGTAATATTTGAAATTATAATGAAACTACATTTGAACCATGTATATTTTTTTTAGATTTAAGGGTAATGAACCATAATTTATTTTTCTCTGATATTATAAGGAGTGTTCTGACTGATGACTGGAATGGTAGTTCTCACAATTTGAAATGGGTCCAACCTCCTTGGCCCTTCCAATTTCTTTCTTCCGGTTTTCCAATCTCTATAAGGCTTACGGTTCCAAGGCATTAGAGATTACATCATCCAAATGTTACTTTGATTTTCTCCTCACAAGGCCTGGTTGAAGGTCAAATAATCACTTTACCATGAATCTGAGGTTAACAAAATAGACATCCAGAATATGAACAGAGTTAAAATAAAGGGCTGCATTTATTCAGAAGAGATATTATAGCAGAGTGGTTAAGAGCAGACTCTGGTGTTAAGCTTTTGGTTTGATTATGATTTGCCCATGTTATTTAACCTTTCTATGCTTAATTTGCATTTGTAAAAAGGTAAGAATAGTTTTGTTAATATATGTTAAGTGCTTATAGCAGTCCCTGGCACAAAGTAAACATTATATAAGTGGTTTTAAAATGGAATAAATATTGACCCATGTTGATCAAGTTTACAGTTTGGGCAGATTAGGGTTGATATCTCTTCCAGAAATAGAAGAAGCCTCATTTTATCTGGATCAGGGCTTCTTGCACTATCCTCAATTCTTGGTCACATAACTTTCTCTATGACTGTCATGAAAGGACATTATTGACTTTGAGGGACATTATTCAGTCTCTGGAAATCCTGGAGACAATGATGTTTCAGGTAATGTGGAAAAACTTTGGGGTTTAGAGTCAACAGAATAGTGATTGAGTTCTGTCATATCAGTTTATGTAACACTGCATACATTTCACGATCTCCAAAAGCATATTTTAATCTTAGTTTATAAGTAAAATTATATAATAGAATATACATCCTAGGGCTATATTAAGCAATGAATGAAATAAAATGTGCAAAGTATCCAGATGAGAGTCTGGTACTCAACAGGTGTTTAATAAATGTCACTTTTTGTTATCTCCCTCACTTCTTCATCAGTCTCATTTTTGTCTGACTTTTAAAATATTCTATGATTTATATTTACCATTCAATTGAATGTAGATAAAATGTCTTAAATTTTTAAGCTGACATGACATATACCACACACTGGTTGGATTAAACAACAGGAAAATTGGCTCAGTTTTGGATACTAGAATTCCAACATCAGAGTGTCAGGAGGACATGCTTTCTCTCAGAGTCTGTGTAGCCTTCTGGTGCTGAATTTTGATAAATTCTTGGGGTTCCTTGCCTTATAGATGCATCACACCAATTCCTGTCTCTCTTTTCATGTGGAAATCATTTCCTCCTTTTCCTTTTCCTAAATTCTGGCTTCTACTTTGGTGTCCAAATTCCTTATTTTATAAGGACTTCAATACTTTGGATTAAAATATGCCCTCATTCATTTTAGCCACATCTTAACTAATAACGCCATCTTCAAAGATTCTATTTATAAATGGGCTTAAACCCACAGCCCTGGTCTTAGGATTTGAGCATGTCTTTTGTGGGTGACATGATTTAATCCTCAACATTATCTTAGGAAGCCATGAGGAACATTCAGAATATTGAGAGTAAACCAAATAAAATTAATGCAGGATGGATGAGATTAAATCTATGAAGGAGTCACCTTACAAGTTTAAATGTATCTTAAGTCAAAATCCAAAAAGAAAGACCACAAAATTTAATGACATTTTTGTGACTAATAAAGCAATAGAATAATAATTGGAGAGAAAACTATCATTTATTGAATACAATGCAACAGATACTATACAGGTCATGTCTTATTTAAGCTTTATAATAGTCTTATTCTTATGAAATAGGTACTTCTATTTCTGATTCCAAGATAATTAACTGAATTTTGGTTATTTAACTGTTTCCCAAGGACACAAGCTAGTGAATAACAAAGGTAAAATTTGAACCCATGTTGTTTGGATCCAGACCGTACTTTTTTCCAACAATTTCTAGTGGAGGTATCTAGGTAATAAATAAGTAAACATAAATAATCAAGAGGAATTCTTATAGCGAAAATGGAGAGAGCCTGCAGGTGCAGGCAAGATAATCCCATCCACCGTATCCATGGGATATAAGCCCACTCTCACTTGGAGGTGGAGTGGACATCACCATCCCAGTCCCCTCAGGATTGGAGGAAGAGCTATGGAGTAGAGTAGACTTAATGGTATTCTGTTGTAGACATATTGTGATTCAAGCAATGGAAGAAATTATAACAGTAAGGTGGAGCCAGTGGCCACTAGACACTTTCAGGGCAGGGAGGAGAAGGGCAGTCGTAATACAGGGGCTTTTTCAGGACTTGGGGGTTGTCCTGAGTGACGTTACAGCAACGGATATAGGCCATTTTACATCAGCATATACCATGCAGAACTGTGTGGGAGAGAGTGTGGCCTACGATGTGAACTGTGGTCTATGCTTAGTGACAAAGCCCCAGGATGTGTATATCCATTTCAGGTGATATGCCACACTAATGAAAGATGTTTATGTGGGATGTTATGGGAGGTGTGGGAGGTGGGGAACATGGGAATCCCTGTAATTTCTGTGTAACATTTAGGTAATCTAAGCACCTTTTAATATATATATATATATATATATAACATTTATGTAAGCAAATGCACATATATGCATATATATTTATATATCATTTTACAAATAATGGTTTGTATTGTGAAAAATTTGATTTTTACCCACAATAAAATAAAAAAAAAGAAAAGTGCTAAAAATGAATGAAACAAGTGATGGGATAGACAGTGTCTCAGAGGCAAAGGCCACTTTACATTGGGTATTCAAAGAGATCCAAGAGAGAATTTGTAGTGTTTATCTAATCATGTTCAGGGATGAGAGCAAACAAGTTTAAAGGACTAGAGTAAAACGACTAGAGGTATTTGTAGTCAAGAGAAGGTGAATTTTATTTGGTCTTGATGAGCATCATTCTCCACAATCTTCTATTCTGCCTCAAAGTTCGCCAACAATCTTAACTGTATTATTATAAATTCAGCTCTACATTGAAATCAAGATAAAGGTAAATAACACATTTCCTCCAGCAACATTCTTTTTCCAGAAAACTTTGTATATCCTTTGTGGTAGTCTCTCTCTTTGGTAACTCTTTGATGCAGTTCACAACACAAATCTCCACTTTCCCTCTTCATAGACTACTTTTCTTTCATTCATGACAAATTTTTTTCCCCATGTGAATGTCCTGTATTCACTTAGAGCAACTGAGCTAAGATGATTGGTAGAAGAAAAGTTATCTGTTTAACCAAATTCTAATTAGCCTTTTCATGGTCCACAAGGTTCTGCACAATTGCTCCCCACCCAAATACACATCTCTATGACCTCATCTCTTCCCACTCATCCATGTTCACTGTGTTCCATTCACAATGGCTTCATTCTGGCTTTTGGACCTTTGTGTTGCTTCTTTTCCCTTAATGAAATGCTTCCCCTTTAGATCTTCACATTGCTCATGTGTCATTACTCAGTGTACATGTCAAATAAATTATCCAAGGCCACAAGCTAATGAATGTCTGAGGTGGGATTTGAAGCCATTAAGTTTGGCTCCAGAACCCAAATTTTCAAACAGTTTCAAGTGGAGAGATATACGTGAAAAATAAGTAAACATGTAAATAATTGGGATAAGTTTTGAGTGTAAAAACTCCTAAAAATTTGGTTTTCTTTTTACAGAGGATTTCCTTAACCATCCATTGTAAAAATATCTTCTGTTTCCTTGAGTAACTCTCAATCACATTATCCTGTTACATTTTCTCTACATAATTTTTACAATCTGATTCACATGTTTATTGTGACCCTTTCCAGTAAATGGACTGTCAACTAGATGAATGTAGAGGCATTGTCTTATTTAGGTGGCTACTCCATCACCAGAACCTACAGCAATGGTTTGCACAGAAAAAAAAAAATGCTTAATAAGTATTTCCTGAATAAATGGTCATCATATCCATTCAACCTTCTGAAGAGCAACTGCTTATGTAAAAAGGACCCTTGTTAACTGGTATGCTTCTGAAATTGTTGACATTTCAATCCTGGTGTTAACTGAAATGGAAAACAAGTTATTTTGGAATATAAACCATGATTCATAGTGAGGACTCAGAATCATCTCTAATTAGTTTAATTAGAATGGCTTTATTATAAACAATTAAATACTTTTAAGACTCTTTAAAAGGGCTGAAGTCAAAGTGAAGATTCAGTGATGGGGGACTATGTGGAGACGGGTGCTTCTGGGCCATGATTATATGCCATATGAATATGTTGAGATGGTAATGGGGTGTTGTCTCAGTGGTGGAGACCCACACAATAACTGAATGAATATTGAATTCCCATCCTGGAAAGTGCTGCTACATTGTCTAATAGTATTTCAATATACCTTCGAGCACATGGGCAGTGCCTAGGCCCTTAATATTGCTGATTGTACTTACAAACATTGTTCCTATGAAATTGACAGTTAACCTAGTAATATATGTTGCCTGAGAGTTACTTCTGAAAGTCTCCTTGTTGCTCAAATGTAGTCACTCTCTAAGCCAAACTCAGCATATAAACTCACTACTTCCCCCCACCCCCCGACATGGAGGAATTATTACCAAGTGCCAATAGCCATGCATTTGGAAAAAGACCTTGACCAAAATACAGAAATATTAATTACAAATGAGTTTTTATGGCTGAGAGATTTCAAAGTCAGTCAGGAGGTCATTCCAGAAGTTATGCTTATGCAAGTCTCAGGAGGATCTCACTGACTGCCACAGTAAACCCTGCCTCAAACAGCAGGGCTCCTAAGGGCTCTAGATATATTTAAATACCATAGGAGGAGCAGACAATCTCAGGAATTCAACACCCTGTCAGTATATATCAATACCATTCTTTGATATATATGCTCCCCAATGTAACATAGTTAGACTCATTTATAATTTCCCTACAAATGGCTCTTTTGTCCCTTTTATTTGAACCTATAATTAGCTCTATACTTGTTAAATATATGTCCCAGAGACTTAAATCTTCAGTCTGTTCATATGCCAATTAAGCCCTGAATGTCAGCAGAGATGTAACACCTACTATCTGCTTCATTGGACACTCCCAAGACAACTAACAAAAGGATGATGATGGACAACATCCATCCCAAAAAACAGAGTATCTACAACTGCAAGCAAGACAGTTCCATCCATCTGCCCCATGGATCTAAGCCCCCCTCAGTCAGAAACAGAGTGGGCATCACCATCTCAAAGTCCACAACAATGAGGAATGGACAAACATAAGGGAGGAATGCAACTATGGGCTAAAGTAGACATTATTATTCTAGAAAATTATCATTGATATAAAGGCAGTGGCCACAAGAAGTTCTGAGGGGAGGGAGAAGGAAGAATAGGTTTAACATGGTGCATTTTTGGGACATTGGAGTATTCCTGCATGACATTGCAATGATGAATACCAGGCCATTAAACATGTTTTCAAAACATATAAAATTGAGCTTTGCAAAGTGTAAACTATAATGTATATTATAGACCATTAGTATTAGCAATGCTTCAATATGTGTTCAACAGTTGTAACAAATGAACCACACTAATGAAAGATGTTGTTAATGGGGAAAAGTGTGGGAGGAGGAATGGGTAGGTTACATGGGAATCCCCCTGTATTTTCCATGTAATGTTTATGTAATGTAAATTTTGTTTCAAAAATAAAGAAACAAACAAAAACCCTGGGTGGGGAGGGGGGTGGAGATTGAGCCACAGGGAACCACATTCAGGAGCCCACCTTATATGACTGTCCTGCTAAGTGAACTGCTGCTGCTGACACCACAGCTGTGCTGCCACTGGCCAAACAAGAAAGCTGCTACCTTTTCCCTTGATTTCAGAAAGACTCAGGGTTCTGTTGCGCCCTCATCAGTAACCAGCCACTTATCACTAATTTCCAACTCAAAGATTTGCACAGATGTAACTGTTTGGCAAAACCCAAGTCATATGTCTGCACTCTAGCAGCAGAGCAGACTGGGAATTGTAGTTTCTTGGTTTTTATGTTTGGCAAATGGATTCACACATTAGGAAACTAACAAAATCAGTGGGATGCCTTCAAAACAATTTTAGTTGCCATACACCACTAATGTTCAGTACAGTCATGAGAACATATATACTTTACTTCATAGGTAGTTGTTTTTTTTCTTCTACAAAACTGTTTTTAGCCTTACACCTAGGGTAAAATGGCAGACTTAAAGGACCCCAAGGAAGTTGGAGAGTAGGAAAAATATCGCAGTTGATGCTATAGAGAGTAACAGTCATATACTCATGTAATTTTTACAGAATACCTGCTGTGCAAGGTATTTTGCTGAATGCTGAATTAGAAAGACACATGAATGGAATAGTCTTTAACGTTCTGGAGCTAGAATAGTATAGCATATCATTTGTTAGCAATTCTTAAGTAGTTCTTCCACTTTGATTTTGAGAGGTTTCATCAGATGCAAGCCTCCTCAATTACAAATTAGTTTTTTATTTTATTTACTGTCCCTTTAAAAGGATTTTAAATACAATCCAAATCCATTACCAAGGTCTGTACTGCCCTCAGCGTTTGTTTCCTAGTCATCTCTTAAACTTCAGTTTGTTCTGTTCTGTCCCTTTCCTATTTAACCTCCAATACACTGACCTTTCAGTGTCTTAAACTTGCTGAACTTTTTTCAAATTTAATCCTTCCACATGTAACAGCACTTCCAATGGTAGTGATATCTCATCCTTTGAATCTTCACTTAATATAGTTTTATAAACTGCTTTCTCTGCCAACCTTATTGAAATGTAAAATTCTCCTCTTATTTTCTGTCATAGTACTCTGTTTTCTTTATAGAACTTATCAGACAGTAACTACCTTTAAAAGTCATCCCCTTATTTATTACCTATTACAAGAATATATGGTCTATGCAGGCAGGATCTTTTAAAAATTTTTTTCTGTTTTATTAAATATTGTATCCCTAGATTATAACATAACATCTGGTACATTATAGATTCTCAATTATTTTAATAATGTATATTTGCAGAAATATTAGTTATTACATCTAAATTGGAGATTAAATTCTAACTTATCTGTGGCAGTTTGAGATTATTTTATGAATCCCAAAGAGAGAAAGATTATGTTTTTAAACTAATCTAATCCTGTGGGTGTGATCCCTTTGATCATATTAAAAATCTGTTGAGGGTCCTTTGATTATATTTCTCAATAAGATTGATTTAAGGCTTTTGATTGGACTATGTCAGTGAGGCATGATTCATGTTGAGTCTCTGTACCCTTGCTGGGTCTGGTATAAAACAGAAACACAAAGAGAGATACAAACAGACACAGAGGACAAAGAAGGCACCATTTTTGATCCTGCCCTTGTGAGAAGAGGGCTAGAGGATAACTTAATCACAAAGCCCCCAGAAGTAGGGCCCATGGAGCAGCTCAAGAAGAGACAATCCAGCATGGATGCCCAGAGCTGAGTGCTCAAATCTTGTCAGAGATTGGTGACCATCTTGCTTCAACATGTGGTAGCTGTTGAAAGCACTTCTTATGGTGCCTCAATTTGAAGTTTTCTTGGACACGTTGGAATTGTAACTTTCAATGCAAATAAATTCCTTTTATAAAAGTCAACACATTTCTGGTAATTTGCGTTGTCCACACTTTGTCAAACTAAAACAATATCTAACCACATTTAAAGACAAATTTAATTGAGTATTAAATAAAAAGAAAGAAAAGTATACAACAGTAAAATGGGAAAATAAGTGACAAATTCATCTTTTTAAAAATTTTACAAATCCCTTATGCTGTCCAAAGCCTCTTTTCTTTTAAAAAAAAAAAAAAAATATATATATATATATTATTTTTTAAAGATACTTAGATTACACAAATGTTATACAAAAAAAATAGGGATTCCCATATGCCCCACTCCCACACCTCCCACACCCTTCCACATAAACAAGATCATTCATTAGTGTGGCACATTCATTGCAATTGATAACTACATTGTGGGGCATTGCCATTTAGAATGGACCATAGTACACATTGTAGTTTACACTCATTCCCACACAATTCTGCAAGTTATGGGCAGATATTAATGGCATATATCCGTCATTGCAATGCCATTCAGGATGATTCCCAAGTCCCAAAAAAGCACCCTCATTACACCTGTCTTTCCCTCCCCCTGCCCCCAAAGCCTCCAGTGGCCACTGCCTCTACGTCAATGCTGTAATTTCTTCCATTGCTAGAATCACACGTCTATTGTAGAATACCAGTAAGTCCATTCTAGTCCATAGTTCATTCCCCAATCCTGAGGATTCTGGGATGGTGATATTCACTCTACTTCTAATTGAGAAGCCCATGGATGGCACTCTCTTGTTTGCAGTTTTAGGCCCTCTTGTTTCCTTGGTATGGTGGTTGTCAATCCTCACCTCCTTGTTAGTTGTTCTGGGTGAGTCCAGTGAACTGGAGAGTAGGTGTTGCAACTCCACTGAGGCTCAGGGCCTAGCTGGCATATAGACAGCCCCATGATTCAAGTCTCTTGTATGTACACTTACCATATATAACACCAAGAATATGTTCAAATAGAAAGGACAGGTGAGCTATATGTAGGAAAGCCATTACTGAGTCCAACTCTGTCGTTCTCAGGAGAACAAACTCCAAGCAGAGCCCACTGGCAAGGCACCAAACTCCAGAGCTGTCTGCCCTGACTATAGGACCTGCATGTATCCAGAGCCCTCAAGAGCCCCACTATTTGAGGTAGTATCCACTTTGGCAGTCTATGAGATCTTGCTGAGACTTGTATAAGCATTACCTCTGAGATGACCTCCTGACTCACTTTGAAGCCTCTTTGCCATATGAACTCATTTGTCTTTACCTTCCTCACTGCCCCCCCTTTTATTCGAGGCCTTTTTCCAATTGCATTGCTAGTTGACGCTTGATAGCAATCCAAAGGTGCCAGGAAGGCTTATCCCTGGGAGTCATGCCCAACACTGGGGAGAAGGTAATGCAATTATATGCTGAGTTTAGCTTAGAGAGAGGCCACATTTGAGCAATGAGTCTTTCAGGAGGAAACACTTAAGCACCCCACAACACTAGGCTAAGTTACAATTTCAAGAGCAACAGCTCACAAGCATAGTTATCAATATAAAGGGCCCATCAATGGACCATCCTCCTTTGCCAGTCATTGCCCCTGAACTTGGGGGTCAGTTGTTGTTACATTAGAGGATGTGACAGAGTTCTCCAGGATGGAATTCAATATTCTCTCGGTTATTGTATGACTCTCCACCCACTGCAACAATGCCTCATGAACATTTGATCACACTTATATACCTTATATGTATGTCCAGGTGAACTTCCTCCCATGAATCCCACACACTGACACCCCACACTGTTGATCTTCCCCTTCCCCAGTTTTAACCCTACTGTGATCTAAAGCTTCTTAAAAACTGAAGCCAATAAAATAGACAAATACAATTAATAGGAAAATGAAATAATAGTGAAAGGTTTAAATATAAGAAATAAATACAGAAAATTTAAAAAAAAACTAAAAATAAAATAAAATTTTAAAATTGGTATGTTAAAAAATAATGAAAAATATTTAATTTTTTTTTGACATTTTGCCTTTCAAAACTGAAATATCTTTTGTCCTGTATGTTCAGTGACATTTTCTTCCACTTATTCCCCAGTATCTTACTTTTTTTTCGTTTTGTTTTCAAAGAAGTTTTAGGTCACAGTAAAGTCCCATACAGGTTGCAGGGGACTCCCATATACTCATTATTCTCTCCTTTTTCCCCCTTCTGCCTTCCCACTTTTATATGTGGATGGTACATTTGTTACAACTGATATATAAATAGTGAAACATAGCTATTAACCCTGATCAATCATTGATATATGCTTTACACTTTAAACCATATGCTTTTATAAATTTTTATGATATTTAGCATGGACTATGTCCATCATCACATGATCATGTAGAACACTTCCACTGCCCACTAAGTACACTCTGTTCTGTCTATTCTATTCCTCTCTCCCTTTCCACTCTGGACCCACAACAATTAGCAGGCTTCACTCCTTGGATGATAAGATTCATAGTTACTTGCAACAACACTGAGGTCTTGACACCCTGGTTTGTCCTCCCCTATTAGGAACTGCCCATGCTCTTGAGAGATGCCTGTGCCTTTATTTTAGAACATATAGATCTTCCCCAGGATGGGTGTCCAGCTCCTTCCTGCTCGTTATGTGGGTCTACACCCACTGATAGAACACATTATGACAAAATGATCACTCACACACTCCCTAGAAGCCTGTCCCAAGTGTGCCCTGTCCTGAATGCCCCCCATCCAACACCCTAAGCCAGAAACTCTTCCTTGTCATATTGCCATAAGAGCATTCCCAATTTTGTACTATCAACCACATACACGCCAATCCCCAGTGCTCACCTGGTGCCTCCCCCAACCCTTCCCCCAATTCCATGGACAGTCCAAGCCACCCTCCCTCCTCTACCCACCTGTCAAACCTGCACCACACAACCCAATAATATCTCTAACCTCCTGTCATATCCCTTCAATACCCAACTACACACTTTCACCTTGTCATAGATTATACCCATATGGGTATTGACTCACAACCTTCTTCTCCCTTTCTATTTCCTGTAAACCTATCTTCCAGACAATAGCTTTCTGAGTCTGCTCAATTTGCTTAATTCATAGCAGTGAGGTCATATAATATTTGTCCTGCAATGCCTGGCTTGCTGCACTCAACATAAGGTCCTCAAGATTCATCCATGCTATTCGGTGTGTGAGCACTGTATTTCTTTTTTACAGCTGAGAAATATTTCATTGTGTATACGTACCACATTTTGTTTATCCATTCATCTGTTGATAGGCATTCGGATTGATTCTAACTTTTGGCGATAGTGAATAATGCCACTATGAATATTGGTGTGCATATATCTGTTCATGTCCTTACTTTCAATTCTTCAGGTTATATACCCAGCAGTGGAATTGCAGGATCATATGTTAGTTTTTAGCAGAACCGCCAAACTGTCCTCGACAATGGCTGGACCAGTCTACATTCCCACCAGCAGTGGATGAGGGTTCCCATTTTTCCACATCCTCTCCAACACTTTTAGTCCTCTATTTTTTAATATCTGCTAGTCTGTTGGGTGTAAGATGGTATCTCATTGTAGTTTTGATTAGCATTTCCCTAATAGCTAGTGATGTTGAGTATTTTTTCATGTGCTTTTTAGTCATTTATATTTCTTCCTTGGAAAAGTGTCTTTTAAAGAGGCTTGCCCATTTTTTAAATGGGTTGTTTGTCTTTTTATTTTCGAGGTATAAAATTTCTTTATATATGCTGGTTATTAGGCTCCTATCAGATATATGGCTGTCAAATATTTTCCCCCATTGTATAGGCTGCCTCTTTACTTTCTTGCTAACCTCCTTTGAGGAGGTACAAAAGATTTTAATTTTGAGGAGAGCCCATTTATCTATTTTTCTTTTGCTGCTCATGCTTTGGGTGTGAAGTTCATGAAACCATTTTCTGTTACAAAGTCCTGTAGATGTTTCCATACATTATCTTCCAAAGTCTTTATGGTCTTGCCTCTTATATTTATATCTTTAATCCATCTTAAGTTAATTTTTACATAAGGTGTGAGATGGTGACTGGTTTAGCAGCTTCTTTATATTTTTATATTCTTTAAAAATTATTTAGAAAATCCCAGAGAATTTAATTAAGCAGAAAGTAGTGTTGGACATACTCAAATTGCAAAATTCAAAATTAAATGCTGTAGTTAAAAGGAATAAAAGATCCAATGATCTTTGCCTATATAGAAGAAAAAAATTATCCTTTTAAAAAAATGTTATAACTACTTCATGAGATGCTTTATTACACTTAATACATGATACAAAAAGTCAGTATAATACCCATAAAATCTAAAGCATGTCTACTTTTTGCCATAACAAAACTCTCAAAACCTCAAGTACAACTAGTTTGGCCAGTTCAATACATTAGAATTAGATGAACAAATTCTGAATTAATGCTTTTTCTTTATCAACGATTTCATAAAAGATGTTTCTTAGAAATAATTCCCTCAAAAACGTGTAGTTCTATCATCTTAGGTAGATATAGAATTTGTTTGCCTTTTTAATAAATTATTCTAACAAAGAAAGTTTTATTTCTGTTTGCATCATGGAATTCCTTTCAAATAGATGCATAGTTCAAATGATAATTGTCTGGAATAATAAGAAGAGCCTGTGAAGAAAATGGATAAACATAGATATAGGAAATCAAATTTATCTCCAAGCAAAAAATGCAGATTTTTTCCTTCTGTGGTCATGTTGAAATTGGAGAATGAATTTCCAGGTACTTACTTGTAAATTAAAAAGTCTCCTTCAGAGTATGAGCAAGGTTTCAAAAGGTAAGATTTTAACAGGTAATAGTGAAAACCAAGCTTTGTGATTATGTTAATTTTTATTATGTGAGAATTTATTTCACTTGAACTTATAAGAATTGAAAATTTGAAAAAACTTCTGATGGCCACACAGGGGCTTTGAAGTCAATCAAAATTATATACCATCTAGTTCTTAAAAATAAGTGACCTTGAAAAACTGAGTATTCTAAACCTCAGTATTTTCAACTATAAAATGGGAATAATAATATTTATTACTGGAAGGATTAGGGGTATATATAATTTAATCATCTACATAATATTTGATCCATAGTTTTGTATAACACATCATAGGTGTTATTGTGAGGCTATAATTTCTTTTCATTAATTATTTTGTCTATTTCATTGGAAATAATAGAATGAAAGATTAGTTTTCTTAGCATGCTGTTCTACATTTCAGAGAGATATAAAGGTATTATTTATATGGTGGTTTGCTAAAATTTAAGCTTTCATATACTTTATAAAAAAGGTAGGCTGATTTCCCAATTTGTTATGGACACTGTGCTACACATGCTTTCATACATTTTACCTTATTAGATGTTCACAAAAATTCAGTAAGTTGCTATGTTAATCTCATTTTACTAATGTGCAAAGTATGAGTCAGAGTGATGACAAGCACTTATTTAAGGCCTCACCATTTGATTTAGAAAAATATAATTATATTGTTTTTTAATATATTTTATCATGAAATTTTTCTACATATATATTTCCTAAATTATGAGTGCTATACACTGAGTAAAATGAAACAGATTCTACATGTATACTAATAATATGGTTTATTAAAAAATCAGTAGAAATTGGCTTTTGGGGTTTCATGGATATTAATTAAGTCTATTGAGTGAGGAATGAAACATTTGTAAGCCAATGTAAAAGGCAACTTGCTAAATAGAGTCTTCCTCAACGAAAGTTGAATATCTTTAACAAATAAGAGGAAGAAAAATTAGGAAGTTACTTTTTAATCAGAATAAATGATATGGTCATGAATAGATAAAATAAATTCTCAAATGAAATCATTAACCGTCTTATGACCTCAAGAAGTGTGTGTCCAACTAGAAAAAAAGAGCATAAAATGGCAAATAGGTGACTGTCAACCATCAAAATTTCTGTCCTCTGATGATGTGGCCCTTGGAGTAATCCTTGAGCCTTAATGAGTTAGTAGATGTGATGATTTGGTATCTAACTTATTTGAAAGCTTAACACAATAGAGGTGTTTTATAGAAATTTGTTAAATGAATGAATAAATTAAAAATTAAGCTTACACTACACTTTTCCCTAACATTTATTATTATTTTATAAGTAAACTGCTTCTGAATTCTGAAATTAAGATATATAAAAAGAATAGATTAAACTAAAATGATGGAAAAACATTTTGTATATTTGAGTAATAGAATAAATTTGGATTTGAATTAATTCAGAGACTTGTAAAAGTAAGTGTCTAGAGGTAGCCTGAAACCAAATCCACTAGAGTCTTGTAGATAAAGGAAGGGAGATTGTACTCTATTTAGTTTATGATAGAAATACACTGTAGGGTTTTTGAGCAGGGGAGTGGAATCATTGGAATCATATTTCAAAGAATCATTTGGCTACTGCAGGAGAATGGATTGTTAAAAGGGAAGACTGAAAGCAGAGCGACCAGGCAGGAGGCTATTGCAATGGATCAAAAGAGGTATCAGCGAGCTAGTGTATGGGATACGAATAGTGATATATTTTGAAGGTAAAGTCAACAGGATTTGTTAAAGGTATCAGTAAGTGATACAAGTGGAATACAACAATGAGATACTTAGTTTGAACAATAACAGGACAATGGTTTCATTTAATGAGAAAAGAATATTTAGGAAGAGATAGGTTTAGTGCATAAAATTAAAAATTTAGTTTTAAAAATACTAGTTTGACATGTGATTAATAATATCCACGAAGTCATTGCATGTATAAACTTGAAAATTAGGGGAGATATACCGACTCCGTCACAAAATTGGAATGTTTTGGCATTTTAGTCAGGACAAGCAAGTAAATCCAAGCAAGGAAAATAATGAGATTTTAGAGAGTTCAGATGAAAACCAGGTCAGTGACCTTGGGTCTATAACCTTTCATTCATTATTATCTGTACCCACTTGAACATGTAGATTACCTTAAATAGGTATTCAAGTTTACTTGATAGTGACTTTATACATAGAACACTTTTTCATAGAATTCCCTTCTCATCCTCTCTTGTTCTAACCAATTATCAATTCTTTAAAACAAACCAAGAACAAGCTTCCTCTAGGAACTCTTCCCTGATCTAAGCTTTATTTAGATATTACTACAATATGCACCCATATCATGACAAGAAGATATTTATAGTAGTACATTGCATTGTCTGATCCTATTACTATGGATTAAATCACTGAGAGCAGAGAATTAAGTCTTAATCAAATTTATAATTACAATATTCATGTTTGTTTTGACAGAAATAGATGCTTACAAAATTTTTGATTGAATGAATAAAAAAAATATTATTCTTGTAACATATTTAAAATACATCCACTCTTTTATAGATAAACTCCTTCTAAAATCTGAAATTAATGCCTATAAAAGAATATGGAACTGAGGAAAAATGTGACTTATTTTGTCCTCCTGGGCATAGAAGGAACAGAAAGCACTTTCTATTATCTTTTCAATCTTCTATATTTTTACCTTGGTGAGTGTCTTACTCATTGTGGTGACTATAACTGTCAGTATGTCCCTGGGCTCACCTATGTACTTCTTTCTTGCTAGTTTATCATTTATGGATATCATTTATGCCTCAGTCATTTCCCCAAAGTTGATTTTAGCCTTGTTCTTTGGACAAAAGACCATATCCTTCCAAGTTTGTATGATCCAGCTCTTTTACAGCACTTCTTTGGTGGATCAGAGGTCTTTCTTCTGTTGGCCATGGCATATGACTGCTATGTGGCCATCTGTAAGCCCTCGCATTATCTGATTATCATGAGGCAAAGGGTTTGTGTTATACTGCTAATAGACTTCTGGATTGGGTGTTTTCTCTGCTCAGTCATTCAACTGATCTCTCTTCTTGGGCTCCCATTCTATGGTCCCAATATCATTGATGACTTTTTCTGTTACATGTACCCCTTATTGAAACTCGTTTTTTTCTGACACTTATGTCATTGGTCTCTTAGTGGCAGTCAATGATCTGCAGTATTGTGTTTCTGCTCTTACTCATCTCTTATGTTGTCATTTTGCACTCCCTAAAAAAACTTAGACAGGAAGGAAGGAGGAAAGCCCTCTCCACCTGCGGTTCCCATATCACTGTGGTTGTCTTCTTCTTTGTTCCACGTATTTTCATGTATGCAAGACCTGCTAGAAACTTCCCTATTGACAAATCAATAAGTGTGTTTTACACAGTCATAACTCCCATGCTAAACCCCTTAATATATACTCTGAGAAATTCAGAGATGACAAAACCTATGAAGAAGCTCTGGAGAAGGAAATTCATATAAATAGTAAATAAATGTGTTATCCTCAATAAAGACAATAATTTGGTTTTTATAAAATACTTCATTAGAACCCATAAATCACCTTCAATATGGTACCTTTTACTTTCTTTCAAAGTATTTATCGTAATTATAATTAAATAATTTGCTATTTAATTGGGCTTTTGATGACAATTCCCTTACTAGAATGAAAGGTATGTAATGTCTAGTTTATCATTCTACCTAGAAAATTGCAATTCATATATAATGGCTAGTCAATAATTAATATATAGCAATGAATGAAAATTTAATGAGTTATATGGTATTTAATTCCCGCATGATCTATATTAATGATGCTCTCAGTCAGGTTTATTTTTAGTTAAATTCTTGTCAATGATGTTCATTCATTTTATTACACTAGTTAAAATATTTAATGCTCTGCACACTGTCCTCTTTATTCAATTTCTGTTACATTACATATGGTTTTTTAATGTACAATGTATCTACCTTTTAAAATAAAGCAATTGAAAGAACAATAAAAACAGATATTAGAAAAGAAAGCCATACAAAATGGCACAAAGTAAAATGCAAATTTCCTACGCAACTTTAACCAAATTTCCCAGTGCTAGTACTCAGGCACAGTAACTGCCGCTAACTTTAAGATTCTTAAAAGATACTTTTTGTAAATAAAAGGATGTTACATTTATATGTGTGTATATGTCTCTGTGCATAAAAGTTTGCATGTTATCATTTAACATCTTCATGATCTATCTATATCAGTCCATATAGAACTATCTCCAAGCTATTCTTATAATGCAAAATATACCTTAAAAGAGTTTTACTAAAATTCATGTATCCCATTCTCTTCATGTTGACTCCAATCTTTTTCTATGACATATAATTATACAGTAACAATGTTTTTGTATATGTGTAAGAATGTGTTTCTAGAATTGGAATTTTTGAGTCAATTAGTATGTGTTTTCAATGTTGATAATCATACTTATTGTCAAAATCCAATCAATTGAGGTTTTACCTAATACACTCCTGTCCACAATCTGAAAGAATATCTGCTTATCCATACTATCAACAACTTATGCTTGATAAACATTTACGGTATTCGGCAATCTTTTTAAGTCAAAGATTGCATTTAATTGTACAGTTTAATTGAACTGTTTTCAATGTAATTGAGAAGCTTTTACCACTTTTGAATATTATTTGTATTTATTTGTGAATTGTTTATTAAAGTATTTTACTTATTATCTTTGATTTTTTTATCATTTTCTTATTAATTTTTATGAGTTAAATATACACTATTTTCCCCCTTTTACTGTTGTATGTGTAATTATTGTAATTCAGGCTTGTGATATATTTTTTACCAGTTCTATTCAAGGCAGAACTGTGTTGGCTGTGTAAATTTTTTATGTTTTTATATCAGACATCAATAATTTCTTTAGTTTTAATGTCTTATATAAGTAGACAAATTCAATAAGTAGATGAATTTAGTAAGAATTCATTCCTACCGAAATATTTCTCCATATATTTCAAGGATTTTTTAAGCTTTTTTGCTTTTTTATTTTTAAATATAAATTTAGATTCATCTGGGCTTTATTTTGATATAAGGGTTTCAATCCGGATTGCATTTAAAATTTCTCTTAATGTCTATTTTTATAGCTGAATAATTTCTTTTATTCACAGATCTAAAAATCTCAACATTATTATATTCCAGTATCTCACACATATTTGTATCCATTTCACCATTCTATTCTGATTCACTGATTCCTTATTCATGTGCTATTTAGCACATGATATAATTAATTTTTGATCTACAATACATTTTGATGTATGGTAATCTCAGTACTCCCTCATTATTATCTCATAATAGTATCTGTGCATATTTGTGTTTCTACTAAATTCAAAATATGCTAGTCTAGTCACAAGCTATGTTGAATGTGATTTTATTTAGGATGATGAATTTAAAGAGTTGATATTTTTAAAGGATTATGATTTTGTATCCCAAAAAAGATAGATATTTGGATTTGGACAAATTTATACTCTTTACCTGTTCTTTCTGTCTTACTTATCCCTTATAAATGGCTGCTGTTCTTCCATGTTAACTGAGCTCTTTCTGTGGGAAGCAAATCTCTTTCAAGGAGTATGTAACTTAAGATTTTGCTGAGCATCTTTTTGGTGTTGCTGAGATCATCCTGCTTATGGTCATGGCCCATGACCACTATGTGGCCATCTGCCAATCCCTGTACTATACAAACATCATGAGCTCATAGGCTTGTGGCCTCCTCATAGTAGTTTCCTGAGCTAGAGACTTTGATCCTGCAAACATTAGGATCCTCTTCCAAATGAGGCTGCCCTTCAGTGGCTCCGGTGCCCTACATTACTTTATGTGTGACTTGATCTTTTGCTGAAAATTCTCTGCATGTGTACATACACTCTTGGTCTCTTTGTGGCTGTCAACATTGTGTGCTCATCTACCTATCAAACTTCTTCCTCTTGATGGTCTCCTGTATGACCTTCCTGTACACTTTGAAATTTCACCACTTAGAGGGGAGATGCAAAGTTCTGTCCAACTTTATTTCTCATATCTCTGTGGATATCTTATTCATCATAACCTGCATATTTGTGTATCTGTGCACAGTGTCTTCCTTCCATTGATAAAGTGGTAGCCGTGTTTTAAACCATAACTCCCATGTTAAAGTCTTTGATCTACACTCTCAGAAATTTAAGGTGAAAATGCTATGAAGTTGCTGTGGGGATAAAAGGTGATTTGACTGAGAAATAATCACAACCATAAAAAATGACTTTATCTTTTTATCGCTAAGAGAAAAGAAAGTAATTTCTTGGACAGTGAATATTTTGTGTCAGAGACTATGTTTATGTTGGCATATAGACTCTTTAAGAAAAAGCCCAGGCAGTAAATTATCGGTACAAAAATATCCAATTTTGATTAATTTATTGTCCATTTGGTTGTCAATCGTTTTTTAAATATATTTTTTATTTATGTTTCAAAGATACTTAGAATACATAAAATGATACATAAAAAATATATGTAAGGTATTCTCATATGCCCCACTCGTCAGACCTCCCAATTTCCCCTACATTAAGAACTTCTTTCATTAGTTTGGTACATTTGCTGTAATTGATGAACACATTTTGGAGCATTGCCAATAAACATGGGTTATACTTTACACTGTAGTTTAGACTCTCTCCCACTCAATTCTGCAGGTTACAGCAGGATATATAATGGCCTGTATCTCTCACTCAGGTCAATTCCAAGTCCTGAAAATGCTCCCATATTACAACCCATTTTCCCTCTCCCTGACTTCAGCATCTCCAGTGGCCACTGTCTCCACATCAATGATACAATTTCTTCCATTGCTAGAATCACAATAAGTCGATAGTGAAATACCAGTAAGTCTACTCTAGTCCATATTTTATTCCCCACATCTGTGGATTCTGTGATGGTGAGGCCCACTCCACCTCTAATTGAGAGGAGACTTTGATCCCTTGTGTCTGATGGATGGAACTCATTTGCATGCAGTTGTAGACTCAGTTCCTTGGTGTGGTGGTTGTCCATCCTCACCTCTTTCTTAGTTGTTCTGGGTGAGTCCAAAGAACTGGAGAGTAGGTGTTGCAACTCCCCTGAGGCTCAGGGCCCAGCAGGCACATGGATACCCTATATATTAAGGTCTCTTGGACATATAACTACCAATTCCAGCACCAACTATAGATTTAAATAAAAGGGACAGAAGAGGCATGTGTAGAGAAGTCACATCTGAGTCCAACTCTGCCAAACTCTGGAGCACAATCTCAAAGTAGGGCCCACTGACAAGGCACCAAACTCCGGAGCTATCTGCCATGACCAAAGGACCTGAGTTTGTCTGCAGTCCTCAGGAACCCCATTGTTTGGGGTGGTATCTACTTTGGCCAGCTATGAGACCTGGCTGAGACGTGCATAAACGTTACCTCTCCAATGACCTCCCGACTCACATTGAACTCTTTTAACTATATAAGCTCATTTGTCTTTACTTTTTCACCTTTTTATTCAAGGTCTTTTTCCAGGTGTATCACCAGGTGGAGCTTGGTAGTAATCCCTCAGTGCCAGGGAGGCTTATCCCTGGGAGTCCTGTCCCTTGTTGCGGGGAAGATAATGCATCCATATGCTGAGTTTAGCTTAGAAAGGGACCACATTTAAGCAACAAGGAAGCTCTCAGGAGTTAACTCTTAGGCATCCTAGAACACTAGGCCAAGCTGAAAATTCAAAAGTAAAAGGCTCAGAAGCATTGTCATCAATATTATGGGCCCATCAATGGACCATCCTTCTTCACTAGTCATTCTCCCTGTACTTGTAGGATTGCTGTTGTTCCACTAGAGAATGTGGAACATCTCTTCAGGATGGGGATTCAATAATCTTTTGGTTGTTTTGTGAATTTCTTCCCACTGTGGCAATGCCCCATGAGCATTTGAACATATTTATATACCTTATATGTATGCCCAGGTGAACTTCCTCCCATGTATCCCCCATCACTGACACCCCTCACCATTGATCCTCCCCTGCCATAGTTGTAACCCTTTGGTGATCCAAAATTTCTTCAAAAATGGAGCCAAGAATATTGCCCAATTCAATGAGTAAAAATGATAGGCTTAAATATTAGAAATAAATGACAAAATGATTCAAAAACTGAAACTAAAATGAGGTAAAAAACTAGGAGTAATAAAAAATTGAATATATATATCTTTTAAATTATTATTTTTTTGTGTTTACCTTTCATCTGCAATGTCTGTTGTCTGGTATGTACAGTGGCGTTTTCTTCCATTTCTTCCCCAGTATTTTTTTTTATTTTTTTATTTTGCCTTCAAAGAAATTTTAGGTCACTGTAAAGTTACATACAGAATATTGGTGACTCCCACATACCCAACATTTTCCTCTTTTCCTCCTTCCCTATTAATAACCATTTTATATGAGGATGGTACATTTGTTACAACTGATGTACAAATATTGAAATATAGCTACTAACTATGGTCAATGGTTTAAGTTATGGTTTACATTTTAAACCATACCCTTTTATAAGTATTTGATGAAATTTAACATGGCTTATATCTATCACTGCAAAATCATGCAGAACAATTCCATTGCCCCCTAAATACCCCTGCTTCCATCTATTCTATTCCTCCCTCTCCCTCTCCTTGGGGCCCACAGTGACCACCAGGCTTCACTCCTTGAAGGACAAGATTCATAGATTCTTGCTACAATGCTGAGGGCTTGACACACTACTTTGTCTTCCCTTTTTAGGAACTATCCATGCTCTTGAGAGACAACTACCCTCTATTTGAGTACATATTGGGCCTCCCCAGCATGGGAGTCCAACTCCTTCCCACTCATTATGTGTCTCCCCCCACTGATACAGCACACTATAACAAAATGACTGCTCACACATTCTCTTGAAGACTACCCCAGGTGTGTCCTGTCCCAAATGTCCCCCCATCCAACACCCTAAACCAGTAAATTTTCCTTGTCATACTGCTAATAGTTTTCTCAACATTGTAGTTTTACCCATTTACCCACCAATCCCCAGTATTTACCTGCTCCCTTCTCCAACATATCCCCCAGTTTGATAGACCATCCCACCCATCTTCCCTACCCTACCCCCTTTCAAGTCTGCACCATTGAACCCAATAGTATCCTTGCACCTGTGTTCTATCCCTTCACTGCACAAGTACTCAATTCCACCTTATCATAGATTTCACTTGTATGGACGTTGTCTCACAACTGTCTTCTCCCTTTTTATTTCCTGTAAACCCATCTTCCATTCTCTAGGTCTGTGAGTCAGCAATATTTGCCTAATTCATATTAGAGAGGTATTGTAATATTTGTCCTTCAATGCCTGGCTTGCTTCACTCAACATAAGGTCCTCAATATTCATCTATATTATCCCGTGTGCTAATACTGCATTCATATTACAGCTGAGTAATATTCCATTGTATATTTATACCACAATTTGTTTATCCATTCATATGTTGATGGGGATTTGGGTTGATTCAAAGTTTTGGCAATAGTGAATGATGCCGTTATGAATATTGGTGTACATATATCTATAAGTTACCATGCTTTCAATTCTTCTGGGTATACACCTAGCAGTGGAATTGCTGGATCATATGGCAGTTCTATAATTAGCTTTCTGAGGAACCACCAAATTGTCCTCCACAGTGGCTCCACCATTCTACATTCCCACCAACAGCGGATGAGAGTTCCCATTCCTCCACATCCTCTCCAACACTTGTAGCCCTATTTTTTTTTTAATGCCATCAGTAAATGGGTGTACGATGGTATCTATTGAAGTTTTGACTTGCATTTCCTTATAGCTACTGATTTTGAGCATCTTTACATGTACTTTTTAGCCATTTGTATTCCTTCTTTGGAGAAGTGTCTGTTCAAATCAGTTGCCCATTTTTTAAATGGCTTGTTTGTCTTCTTATTTTCAAGATATAGGATTTCTTTATATAAGCTGGATATTAGGCTTCTATCAGATATATGGTTACCAAATATTTTCTCCCATTTTGTAGGCTGTCTTTACAAGTACTTTACAAATTCCTTTGAGGTGCAAAAGGTTTTAATTCTGAGGACATTCCATTTATCTATTTTGTCTCTTGCTGCTCATACTTTGGGTATGAAGTTCATGAAGCCATTTCCTATTATAAGTTCCTGTAGATGCATCCTTACATTATCTTTTATGGTCTTTATGGTCTTGGCTCTTGTGTTTAAAGCTTTCATCCATCTTGAGGTGATTTTTGAATAAGGTGTGAGATGATGTACCTTTCTTATTCTTTTGGATATGGATATCCAGTCCTCCAAGCACCATTTGTTGAAGAGACCATTCTCTTCCAGTTGAGTGGGCTTGGTGGCCTTTTTGAATATCAGGTGACTGTATATGCAAAGACCTACATCAGAATCCTCAATTTGGTTCCGTTGGTCAGTATGTTTATCCTTGTGCCAATACCATGCAGTTTTTGATGACTGCAGCATTATAGTATATTTTAAAGTCAGGTAGTGTGATGCATCCAAATTCATTTTTCTTTTTCAATATGTGTTTGGCATTTTGGGGCCTCTTCCTCTTCCAACTATACTTCATAGTTAGTTTTACAAATTCAGTAAAAATAAATAAATGCTGTATTGCTTTTTAGTGGGATTGCATTAAATCTGTATATTAGTTTGGGTAGGATAGACATCTTAATGATATTTAGTCTTTCTATCCATAACAGGAAATATTCTTCCATTTTTTGAAGTATTCTTTGATTTCTTATAACAGTGCTGTGTAGTTTTCAGTGTATAAGTATATAACTCATCTTTAGTTTAACTAAATGTTTAGTTAAGTTTATTTTAAGTATTTTATTTTTTTTGGTTAATATTGTAAATGGTATTTGTTTTCTTGATTTCCTACTAAGATTGCTTATTATTGGTGTACAGAAATGCTACTGATTTTTGTACATTGAACTTATAACCTGAGACTTTACTGAACTTATTTATTAGTTCTAGAAGCTTTGTTGTACATTTCTCAGGACTATGTATAGGATCATGTCATCTGAAAATAGTGACATTTTTACTTTTTCCTTTCTAATTTGGATGGCTTTTTTATCTGTCTTGCCTCAATGCTTGAGCAAAAACTTCTAAGACAATGTTAAATAAAGCAGTGATAGTGGGAATCCTTTTTTTGTTTCCAATCTTAGAGGGAAAACTTTTAATATTTCACCATTGTATATGATGTTAGCTGTGGGTTTTTCATATAAACCATTTATCATGTACACAAAGTTTCCTTCTCTTCCTAACATTTGCAGCATTTTTATGAAGAAAGGATGCTATATTTTGTCGAGTGCTTTTTCTGTGTCTATAGAGATAATCATGTGATTTTTTTTTCTTTTGATCTGTTTAGGTGATGTATTATGTTGATTGACTTTCTTATGTTTGAATCATTCTCACATAATTGGGATGAAACCCTTCTAATTCTCATTTTTGGAAGAGTTTAAGCAGGATTCGTGTTAATTCTTTCTGGAATGTTTGGTAGAATTCACATGTGAAGACATCTGGTCCTGGGCACTTCTTAGTTGGGAGGTTTTTGATGACTGATTCTATCTATTTACTTGTGATTGGACTGTTGAGTTCATCAATATCTTCTTTCATCAGTGTAGGCTACTTGTGTGTTTCTAGGAATTTCTTCATTTCCTCTAAATTATCCTTCTTTTTGGCATTTAATTTTTAGAATTCACCTCTTACGATACTCTTTATATCTGTGGGGTCAGTGGTGATATCATCTTCCTCATTTCTTAGTTTGTGTATTTGCATCTTCTCTCTTTTCTCTTTTTTAGTTTAGCTAAGGGTTTGTCAATTTTATTGATCTTTTTGATGAAGCAGATTTTGATTTTGTTTATTTTTTCTAGTGCTTTCTTATTTTCTATTTCAATTACTTCTGCTCTAATCTTTGTTATTTCCTTCTTTTAACTTCCTTTGGGGCTAGTTTGTTATTCTTTTTCTGATTCCTCCAGGAGTGTAGTTAGGTCTTCGATTTTCACTGTTTCTTTTTTTCTTTTATTCTTTTTATTTAATATATTGATTTATGACTAAAAATTTCCCTCTCAGTACAGTTTTTCCTTCATCCCATAGGTTTTGATATGTTGTGTTGTCATTTTCATTCGTTTCAAGGTAGTTATTGATCTTTATTGAAATTTCTTCCTTGACTCACTGATTGTCTAAGAGTGTATTGTTTAACTTAACATACCTTTTTGCCTAATCTGGTTCTCTGGAACTTACTGATTTCCAGTTTCATTCCATTCTGGTAAGAGAAATTACTTTGTATAATTTCAGTCCTTCTGAGTTCATTGAGAATTTTTCTATGGCCTATCATTTGGTGTATCTTGGAAAATTATCCATGTGTACTTGAGAAGAATGTATATCCCACTGTATTTGGGTGTAGAGTTCTGTACATGTTTATTAGGTCCAGATCCTCTAATATAATATTCAACCTCTTTGTTTCCTTATTGATTCTCTGTTGAGATTTTCTGTCTAATGGTGATAATGGTGTATGAAAGTCCCCCACTATAATTGTAGAGGCATCTCTTTCTCCATTTATTTTTTCAGTGTTTGCCTCATGTTCTTTTTACTTATGTTTACAATTTCTTCAGTGTGTTCCCCCAGTGTCTTCTAAATATACTTAATGTCTCATTAAGTTGGTCCATGATTTTTTGTTTGGGCAGCTTTGATTAATTGTTTGATGTTCTGCATCTCTTCCTGGTTTGTTCATTGGACTGGGCCATATATTCCTGTTTCTAGGTATGGTTTGTAAAGTTTTGTTGCTTTCTGGTCATCTCTTTATCTTGATGGGTTTATTCAGTTGAGTAGCTTCTCTCTATACTATAGGGTTTTATTTAACTGCTGTTTTATGTGTGTGTTAAATTTTCTCTTTGACACTTTGTTCTTCTTCTGTTTCCTTGTTGTCTTCTATGTTCACTTGAAGGAAAAAGATTAGGGCCAGAGAAAGGGAAAGAGATAAGAAAACAAAAAAGGATAATAGTATTAATAATAGTAAAAGTTAGAAGAATAACCATATAAGACCTAGGAAAATGAATATTTAACTCATCTAAGCAGTATAGAGTAATAGGAATAAAAAAGTGTAGTACCTACTATGAAATGGGAAACTGAATAGAAAAAAATGTATAGAATGAATTAAAAGGCCAGAATGATGAGAAGAGAGGGGAGGATAAAAGAAAGGACAAAAAGAAAAAAAGTTAATAAAAGAATGGAAACAGAATAGATAGATAGAAATAAAAACCAGAAAATTGAGGACTAAATAAAGAGAGGTAGTATGTAAGAATCACAATAGAAAGCAGAAGATAGAAAGTTGAAGGAAGGAAAATAATTAGCATTGATAGACAAAATTAATATACACAGAAAAGGAGAACTCATGGAAAAGGGAGCACAGCAAACAATAAACAAGCCAGGAGCACATAATAAAGGAAAAACAATATGGGGGAGAAAGAGGAAAGAAAAACAAGAAAACAAACACACAAGGAAGAAGTCAAACAAAAACTAAGGAAGAACAACCTTCCCTCTTAGGTCCCTGTGGAGCTTCTCAGACTGCCAGTGTTCATCAACCAATTACCCTGCAGCCTTCCATCTGCAGGTTTTGAAATGAGTTTTGTGAGTAAAGTAAGTTTAATTTTTTTAAAAAGTAACCATTTTTTAGGAAAAATGAAAGATCTTAGAGAAGCTAATACAAAAATAATATCTACGTTTTCCCTCTCTTAAAGTATCAGCTGGATGTTTGATATCCCAGTAGATCATTACTCTAAGTGGAGTCGGGAATCAAACTAGGGACCTCTTATATTCAAGGTACAAGCTACTCCACTGAGCTAAACTTTCTTGTTAGGTCAGTTAGCTCTTCAGAACGCTATCCACTCACTTTACCTAAGGCAGGTTTGACACTCTGCAGTTGGATAAATTCCTACTGATTAAGAATCTGCCCTGCTCCCTTTCTATTCTTATTGCTTTCCCTCCCAGGGCAGCAGGACACAATAGCATGTGTGAAGTATTTCCCCTTCACCTCTCCAGGTCAGGTTAATTCTATTTTGAAATTCTAATGGGTGACTGACCTCAATGCATAAAAATGACTCTCAACCTTCTTCCAGACTAACCCTCCTCCCAGGGGACCCTAAATATATTCTTGGTAGCTTATTAAGTGTTTCCTACTGCACTGCCTGTCTCTCTAGGGAGAGTGAAATTTTTATAGTTTTCAGCACAAGACTAGTCAAGTTCTTGACTCTGCTCTCTTCCAGGCCAAATTTCTCTGTCCCTATGTGGTTAGGTAAATCAGGCTGCCTCAGCAGATTCACTTCTCCCCTCTTCCTGGTGCCACCTCATGCCAGCTGGTATGTTCCTCAAAGCTGAAAGGTGGTCCAGGCAACCAAATCCACAGAAAGGAAACCCCTCTCCACCCTTTGCCAGAACCCTCCCACTCTTAAAGAATGCTCCTTCCTGTTGGATGGCTGGCAGGAGTTGTGGCTTGAAGTTCACAGAGGCTTTGTCTTGAAGGTGGGGCTTAATGGTCTGCAGTTTTCAGCTTCAGGGGCAAGAAACTCAGCGTTATGCCTTGAACAGTTTGTCTCTTTATCCAACTCTCTCCTGATAAATGCCCTGAAGCCTCCTCTCTGTGGGTTCCCAGAACAGCTCCTGGTTGTCAATCTTTAATGTACTTTCAGAATCATGTGCTTAATATTTTTAACATAGAGATTTCCTGGAAACAGCTCTATAGATTCTAACTAATTAGGACAATGCTTGGATTGATGTTTTGCATTTTAAACAAATTATCCAGATGTTTCTGGAGCAGGTAATCTTTGCACACAATTTGAGGAATAATGCTATTGATTATATTTACAGTCAGCCTATTAATTGTTTCACATGATTAATCATTTCCTAGGAAGTATCTTTTATAACAGAATCTATGAAAACAAAGAAACTCACAATACTTCATATATGATGCAATGTAAGCTCTAACTTTGCAACTACAGAACAAAAATAAAATATTCTGGGCAATAGAAATGTTTTGAATGTTTATTTTCTATCTTCTGTTTCTATACTTTCTCGTTTCTCCAACAACGTTTCTTTCTTTATCTATTTCCAAAGGAAAGGTCGACCGTTCATCCCCGCCATTATATGGACTAAAACTCATTTTTATTGTTATGTGAAACAGTCATTCACATTGACAGCCTTGTTTCACATTTTATTGGGTGAAGTAGAGTTTATGTAGCATATCCTGTATACACATTATGGAGAAAGGGTTGATCAGGTTTAATATGTTATAATGGTTATAAGCAAAAGTGTCTGCTCCAGACAGACCTGGGTTTAAATCTTAATTTTGCCATTTATAGTGTGAATTTTGGGAAAACATGATCTCTTTAAGTTTCATTTAAAGGGAATGATAGAGATATTTTCAGGGTCAAATCAGATAATCCTTGTAGAGTTCTTAATACCAGTAAATTTTCAATAAATATTTATTATATAAACATCCTTTATTACTGGAATCTCTGAGATTATTATAGACTGCTTAGTTGGTCCTGTCTGTTAGTATTGTTTTTGTTTGTTTGTTTGTTTGTTTAACTTTAAAAAAATGGTCTTTACTGAGAAGATGGATACTTTGAAATTTGGCTGGCATTTTAGGAGCTCTTGGGGCTGGATGGGCCCCTCCTCCTCAGCCATCCCTGAAATTTTCTTCTCTTCTGGTTTTCCAGGCTTGTTGGTCCTGTGTTTCTAAGGTCTTGGGCCTACTCTAATTATTTCTATGATTTTCTCCCAACAAATCCATTTTGAAGGCTCTAAGACTTCAACAAAGCAGGCAACCAGAATATGACCAGAGTTAAAATAAATATTGAAATATGTTCAGAGAGCATAGTATGTTGTAGTAGTTAAGAGCAAACACTGGAATAAGAGTTTCTGGTTTTTGAAAATTGGGCTTAAAGCCTTAATTTGGGAGCAGATGTGGCTTAGGGAGCAGATGTGGCTCAAGTAATTGAGTGCCTGCTTCCCTCACCAGAGGTCCTGGTTTCTGTTCCCAGTACTTCCTAAAAAAAAGAAAAGCAAACAAACTCAGGGGAGCTGATGTGGCTCTGTAGTTAGTGGTTAAGTGCAGGATTCCCATATATGAGGTGCCAGGGCCCCTGGTAGCTAAAAAACAAAACAAACAAAGAAACAACAACAAAACCTAAATCAGCTATGAGTATTCTTTTCATGTAAAAAAGATTCTCAGATATTAAAAGCTCAAATGATTCTATATTGATTGCATTAACTTCTTCAATCAAGACGAGCATCTTACAAAATACCTTGTGATATTAATAGGTGTTCCATTAAGAAAAGGGGTCTCTAATTTAAAAAAACAAACAACCTTTGGAAACACTGTTAACTATATTGCTGTCTTGAAGTGTGGTGTGATTCATGTTAAGTCTCTACCCTCTTGTTGTGTCTGATAAAAATGGAGACACAGAGAGAGAAATAACAGTGAAAGTCCATAGATTCTTGATCTAGAGAAAGTCCACTGTTGGAAAAGTTACAGTTCTTTTATTGTAGAAATGATTGCTGAATTGATACTGTACTGAAATTAAGGGGAAGAGAACATGAAAAAAGAGTAGAGAAAATAATTCATAAATACCAACTTTGGCCGTGTAGCCAGTTACAGGAATGGTGATAATGACTTCTAAATATATTTTCTTTAATTTTGTCATCTATTGATATCTATCTATCTATCTATCTATCTATCTATCTATCATCTATCTAGTTTGTCTATTAATAAAAATACTGTCTCAACACAAGAAACATATACAAGTGAATAAGACAAAACAGTATGGATGTAACTGAAAGCCTGAAATAGGAATTGGACTATTTGAAATATGACCACAAAGAAGACATTTTGATTTGAATTCCCAGGTTAGGTGAGCAATGAGGTTTATTCAAACTCATACATGTATTTAGTGAGGGAGAAGTAGATAAATGATTACATAAAATAGAATACCTGCTAGACCAAGCTCCTAAAGCTTCTCATAGAACGGTCATGTGAGAAATATCAAGCAAAGCTACAAAACAACAAGGACATTTATTTGAGGTCTTAAAATTGCAATTTGGGGAGCACAGATTCAGATAGCTACCAAAATCATCTCCCATCTTGGTGCCTCCAGGCAAACATTTTTAAAGAAAAAGAAAAATATTATCTAAGTTGTTTTTGACTGGTGGATATTCGGGATGCTCCAAATGTCCTTCAGGTTAGATAGTTTACTGAGTTCCTTATCATGTGGCTTGTTTCTGTTTTCCAGATGTCCTTATGGTTTTGAGGAACATTGTTGATTATGGTTATGAGTAGTTTGGCAGTTTGTAATATTTGGCTGATATTTGCATGAGAATAACCACCAGAATGACCTTCTGATTCCATTTTAAATCTCGTAGGCTTAGTAACTCTAATACTTTTATTCCTTTTTACATCACCTAAGATTATAATCATGCTTGGTTATCAAACATCCATTTCTTGTTCCTTTTACTTTCTGCCATTTCCTTGATTGGTCCATGTAATTCACTCATTTGGATAACGGAAATCTTCATTACCATTGATTTGAATAGGGTACAAATCAATATTGGTTCCTTTTCTATAAAATTAGTTTTCCTCATTTTCTCATTGCCCTCTACTATGCATAGGACTTATATGAGATTTCAGAACCAATTAGTCCTATGCCTTCATTTGTGTGAAGTAATCCAGTTTCCCTTTATTTATAATGTACTACCCAATTCAGTACAGTAATCTCATCAGCATGGGATAACCCAAATAATCATGGGAGAGTTTTTTTTGCTGTTTATTTTGTTTTGTTGTTCTTTTATATTTTTTATTTTTTTTTCTAATTTAAAGGAACAATGACTGTATTCATTGGTAGAAGAATTTCAACTGTGGGTCCCAGGGCTTCCACATGTACCATGTTTCAACTTTCAAGAACACAAATAGAAATACCTTAAGTGATTTATCATAATATTAAGTGTCATATTGAAAAAAGTCACTTGAATCTTTATGTTTGGTTAACATTTTTTCATTCTGAATACAGGAGAGCTCTTCATGGTTTAAGTATGGCTCTCGCTTTAAGTGTACACCACATCCTGTAGGACAGAAAAACAGTGTTGTTTTGCATTATCTCTTATCTTCCAGGCAACACTGTCATAAAGCCCATCGCATCATTTTATCATGAAAGAGGCTTCTAGGTAGTGGGGAACATGGGAAGAGCAGTGAAATTCACGACCATGAATCTATTACTTTGCTGTAAAATGGGTTTCTTGGACAGAGGCAATGTTGGGTGGGATTTCATGTCAATGAATAAAAAGTGTTTTCTGGATCTGTGTATGGTGTTATGATTGTAGTTTTACCCCTCTGTTTTATCCTAAGTGTTTTATAGGTTGAACTCTCACATGTAAGTCTTTGCTCCATTTGGATTAATTTTGTGTATGGTGTGAGGTAGAGACACAACTTTATTTTTATAAATGTGGATATCCAATTTTTCTAGTATTTCTTGTTGAAAAGTCTATTCTTTCCCCAATTGACTATTCTTGGCACCCCTGTCAAATATGAATTGACCATAAATGCAATGGTATATTTCCAGACTCTGCAGCATATCCCATTGATAAGTCTAGCCTTACACTGGTATCAAACTGTCTTGATTACTATAGTTTGTGGTAAGTGTGAAAATAGGGTGGCTATTTTGATTCCCTTGAATTGAACATCATGACATTTACTTGAGTGGGTATATCCTAAGATCAGAGAATTTTTTTTGCATAAATGCACAGAGTTATTACATTCAGAAATATTCGTATGACACTATTACCCAATATATGTCCATATGCATATTTCATCAAATATTCATATAATGTTTAATGTAAAAATTTTTTCTGGCCTGGGATAAAATCCATAATCATACTTTGTATTTAATTGCTGTGTCTATTTTATTTTAACCATTCTTCAGGTCTTCTATGGCTTTTACTACATTAAAATATTTTAGAGATCTCCCATTTCCTTTGTTGAATTTAGCTCTATCTTAGTTTGATAGTTATACTATGACTAAGTTTATCCATATTTGCCAGGCTTCTTTCTTTTCTTCTACCACTACATCTCCCCAAAACACCTTCCTGTTTCTATTCATCCTCACCTCCCCAAGAAGAAATGTTTTTATTTTTTATTTTCCATGCCATCTTAGGTCCTATGTAATTTCAAGCTATTTTCTTGTACTAAATTTGAGATTTACCAAGTATCAGTCAGACTTTTCTTTGTAGTGTTTTTAAAATTAGTGTGACTTATTCTTCTATAGGTGATTCTGGTTGTTATTTATTTCCCTTGAGCTTTCTGCTTCCCTCTCCTCTTCTCCACAGCCTCTTCAATCTTCCTTTACTCACCCTTCAGGCAGGTACTATAAGCTCCAGAGATATCTGCTGGAATTTGGTGGTGTTGTTTTTTTGTTGTTGATGCTTTTTTCTCTATTTAGATATAATTTGAAGTTCATAGTATTCTTTGGGTCTTAGTTGCTCTGAATTTATTTGTTACATGTGATTTTATGTGCCTGTTGTGTTGCACAGTATAGTTTTTGGAGGATCAGTGAAAAGATTCATATTTAAGGATCTGCCATTCTTATATGAAAGGAACCTGAAATTATGTACCAAAAATTTCTGGCTTCATATTTTATGTTTTTTTCTCATACTACATGTAATTTTCTCTCTCAAATTTTAAGTCCAAATGCTTATTTATATATTAATTTTAAGAAGTTTCCTTTCTTTCTGGTAAACCTTCTTAGTTGGAATTTGGTAAATGGATATTATCTGAGTTGGACTGAAATATTTTGGAGGTTGGGTAGCAATGATCCTGTGCCATACTTGTCTATTAAGTAACTTTTTTCATGCCCAAAGCCTTAATATTTTGTATTCACTTTTTTTTCCTCTTGGTTTTGAGAATTTCAAATATATGTTGATTAATTGAAATAAAATATTCTTTGTCATGCAACCTGAAGTCTTTGGTCTCAATAAGTCATTTTTTCTTTGTTGTTATATTATTGTTTTTGCACTTAATTCTCCTATAGTGATTGGCCAGGGGGAGACTTTGAAAATATAAAATTCATTTGAAGTATCAAATGGAAGGTCTCAGTTATCTAGGTGATGATTCTTCAGTGAATTTAATTAGGAACAAGTAGTCTTGGGAAGAAAGAGTTTCAAGAGCTCACTGAAGGTTTTTCTTATTCAATACTGATTAAGTACCCAGTTATATCTTTCTTATCTGGGAGAATATTTCTCCTTGGGCATTATTTATGCCAAGATGTAAATAAACGCAGCTGTATTACTAATATGAACCATATTATAACAGCCAAATGAAAGCTTTAAAAAGTAACCAAAGCAAAATGCTTTTATTTCATTACCTGGCTCATTGCACTATTGATTAAAAATGTCATTAAATGTGTGTTTCATTGATTTGGTCAGTTAAAAGTAATAATGATGTTTTAGATTTGTTTGATTCTTGATAAGTAATGTCAAAAACAGACAGTTTGCAAATTTGAAGATTCATGAATCATATCAACAGTATATTCTTGGAACTAACTTTAAAAAATGAATTTTACAGATAGTGTCCAAGTAGTCTCTTTACATATAACATCATCCTCTGGAAGTAATGGTGTTAATTCCATCTTTGGAATCAACTGTGGATAATTCTATAATTCAAACTTGTTTATAAAAATGAACTTGTTTATAAAAGTTGGAGAAGATGGTCATATTTTCTTCAGGCATGAAGAAATATAACTGTGCATGACAAAGCACTTCCAAATCCAGTGAGGGAGTATTCTCTGATCTTTTCTTTATACTTACATCAGGATTATTGTGGTGGCAATTTTCATTTTATAGGAAACTCAAAAAATAAATAAATAAATAAAAGAAGCCATCATCTTTCAGGACCAAAGAAAAAATTGAGGAAGCCTGGATATGAAAAAAGTGACTGAATGAGAAAAGAATACCCAGGTAACATATTTGCAAAACTCTTCACTCTTTTGATGATAAGTCAAAATAGACTTGGAACGAATTCTATGTCTATCTTAAGAAGCAGGTTTTATCATTTGACAGCAAAGGTTTTGTGCCTGAAACTCCAAGCATAAGGTAACACATGTATTTTCTCTATTTTATTGAATATTATTGGATTAAATGCAATGGAAATGGTTTTCGTTGTATTAGAGTAGTTTACATACATACTGAAATAAAGGAAACATATAGCCTAATATACTGTATTAGTCAGCCAAAGGGGTGCTGATGCAAAATACCGAAAATTCATTGGTCTTTATATAAAGGGTATTTATTTGTAGTAGAAGTCCACAGTTACCAGGCCATAGATCGTAAGTTTCTTCCCTCACCAAAGTCCATTGCCATGTGTTGGAGCAAGCCAGCTGCCGACGTTTGCCAGGGTTCAGGCTTCTTGGGTTCCTCTATTCCCAGGCCTGCATTTCTCTCCGGGCTTAGCCCCTCTGTTTCCTCCACAAGGTCAGCTGTAGACTAAGAGGCTCTCTAGGCTTTGCTACTTTCCACAAGGCCAGCTGTGAACTCTCAGGTGAATGGCTCGTCTATATCCCCGGGGCCTACTCTCCTTCCTCAGCAGAACTCCAACATCAAAACTGCTTCAACTCTGTTCATTGTATTGCCTTTTATATTTGATTCCTGCCCCACCTAGGGGTGGGGCTCAACGCCCTACTGATGTGGCCCAGTTAATGCCCTAATCATAACTTTATCATGCCCAGATTAGCAGGCCAGTTTACAAGCATGATCCAATATCTATTTTTGGAATTCATAATTACATCAAACTACCAAACTGCTACATGTATCATATCATATTATAACATAAAATCATAATATTATAATATAAAATGACATATATATGATCTTTAAAATAATGTTTTGTTGTGTAAGTTAACTGCTCCTTAATACAAACATGGAAATTTAGTTACTTTGTAAAGTTATGAACATATTCTTAGATCTTTTTAGAAAAGTGATTTTAGTGTCTTTAGAAATAGAACTAAATTTGATAGATGCAAGATCTGGGTTAATTGCATGTGCATTTTCTTATTTTCATGGTCTTAATAATATTGTGAATGAAACCAAAAATAACACATCATGTACCTAGTTAATCCCTTACATTGATCGATTTATATTTAAAAAAATCCCTCACATTAAATTTGTTTGCTTTTTTTAAGTTCACAATGTTGTGCTGCCATCACTACTATGACAAAAGCTTTTCCATTAATCAAATAGATTTATTTCGTTTTAATGATAAATTTACAAAAATGGAATGAGATGTGAAGAAAGGCAGCCAAAAAGATTTCTACCCAGTAATGTGAGTGATGAAGTAAAACTCAGATTACACAACTGCATTTAGTGATAGCTCAGTCAATCCCTCCATCCCACATGGAATTGTCTTTTATATAAATAAGGAGGAGAGTGGACTTTGGGGAAATTCGTGTAAGACTAATTGTAGAGATGTAGCACTAAAGTCACATGGGGAAACACATAATAGTAAACAATATCTCGCATTAATTAGTCTGTTCTATTTGACAGACAATTTTCTAAAACTTGTATTTTTATTTTTCTATTTAATTCTTAAAACCACCTTAAGTTTTAGGTGTTATTATAATTCTCATCGTTCAAGTGTTATTGAGTAAATTATCCAAAGTAACACAGTTTGTAAACACAGATTCTGAGATTCCAATTCCAAATCAGAATTTAGAACCTGAGCTATCAATAACTATACTATATAGGAATCCTTACCCAGCCTTGCAAACAAAACAAAACAAATAAACAAATAACTGTCAAAGACAATATAAAAATGGGCAATCCACTTTCTCTGATTATTGCTTTTCTATACTTATCTCAATAGTCCAATAAGTTGCCTGCAGGATTTAGAGGTAGAAAAACATCTAGACTCTGAGAAGTTGACTTGGAATTTTGTGGTATTTCTTTAAAATGAACCTTTTATTTTTTAAACAATATACTGACTAGGTGTTTATTAGGATATCAAAAAATTTGAGGTGACATTTCTGTATTCAATCACTTAACAAAATCCTATTGCTTTCATGGGAAACATTTTTTACTATAAGGAGAATTAAATAGAAACATATTTAGGCACAGATTGTGATTATATGTTTCAAAAAGATCTGGATTAAAACTCAAAATTGCAGTCTATAATTTCCAAAGTCTTGCTGACTGAAAGTGTTTCCCAGTATTTTACACCTTGCATACCATAATAGTAGCTTAATTTTCCACCCTTATGTTGTTGATTTTGGTATATTGTTGATCTACTTAATTTATATTATTTTAATTGTCATGGTGGGATGCTTACTAAAGGATTCACATTTTTGGAGGTTTTCTTAATGGCTTACTTGTTCTCCTTGAATATGTTAAGATATTTAAGAATCTGGTAAATGTTTGCATTAGATATATTTGTTTTTTCATAAAATATAATATTGATAAAGTATATAATTTTATATCATTCAAAGAGTCAAAGAGTTTTCAATAACTTAGAATAATAATTATGCTCCTAAAACTTTGCTAATAATCAAATATTTACTGAGTACTTACAATGCATATGGCATATTCATAAATTCTGGAGATACAAGTAATAATAAGATATGTTTGCTATCTGGATAGAGACCACAGATTATGATGGAAGATACATTTATAAACAAATAATTAATAAAGTGTTATAAGTACTCAGTAAATCAAAAAGTGAGGTCCTTCTAATGGAAATTATCTCTTAAATACTCAGACAGCTCCTATGAATTATGAGGATCTACTTGCAACTGTAAATGCAGGTATAACTTCATAATTGTGAGGTTATTTAATTATATTTATGCAATTAGCTACAGAAGCCCTAAAGGTGGGACTCCCTATTTAGGCATCTCATCTCTTCTACTGATATACCCTAAAGTTTAGCATCAGTTTTCTCATTTTTCCTTGGCCCAGAAGTGCAAAGATTCTGAGAGGCAAGTACAGGGACTGATGCTGCTATCCTCCATGTCACCTCTTGATTGACAGCTCGGGAAATGAAATTCCTCTATCCTCAACTTAATCAGACCCCCAAAACTAAATGTTTTTATTTAAATTCAAAGCATACTTTCTTCAGCTTATTTATTGTCTTTCTATCCATACTTTTACTCTCCCTATGGGGCTTAAATACAGATTGTCTTGCTTAAAAGCACAAAAGATAGAATAATTTCCTGCCATTTAAAAATCACCATCTAAAAATGGAGACATTGTAACAGCATATTTAAAATAATTCCACTCATATTATATCATAAAAAATATATTTGCACAAACAATTTTCCCTGGTCATATCTAAAAAGCCCAAAAGTTTATTTACTTTCCTAAATCTAGCAAAAGTGTCTTATATTCAGCACAAATTCCCAAGAACTAAAAATATGAACAATTTGGTCGCCATATCTTTTGATTACTTTAATAATTAAACAACAGGTGGCACATTCTACTTCACCTAGATTAAAATAAAAAATGGTCTAGCAGTTAAATTGTTATGTGGTTTAGGGCAAAATTTCAACAACAAGAATTCAGAGACTCCTACATCTGGAAAAAAGGTCATAACATTTCTAATAAGTAATGTAAGTTGAGACAAGATTTTCCAATATCACTGGGATAAAAATTAAATATACCTGTCCAGATTTTTAGTATATAGTTCTTTCTATGAAGCCATGATTCTGCCTAATTTTTATTTTATTTTAACAATCTGATTTGATTCCAAATTGGTTAGATATAAGATATTCTAAAATATATTGAAAATTAGAGAAAATATCTATGCAGTACCCATCCACCTTGATTTGTATTACCCATTTCTTTCCTCAAATTAATTCGGTTGCAATAAATGTCAATCCTGTTTTTATGTATCTGTGTGTGTATTTTCAAACAAAACATTACATTTATTGTACTTTCTTGTCTGGGAAGAATTTAATAGTTTTATCTCTGCTAAATTGCTCTCTGATGATTTTTGAAACTCAGTTTAAATAAATGAAATTTAATAAACACTCATAAAGGGCCCAGTTCCCTTTCATGTCTGCAGGTGATTTATTCCTTTATTCATAGTAAAGTAACTCAGAAAAGCACATGGTAAACATATGCTTTTAAACTCCATGCACTAAGTACAATCTTACATAACTATATATAAAAAAATTCAAATGAGATGAAATTATTTTAACGGTGGATCCCAGAATGCCAAAAAGCCTTCAAGAAAAAAGAAATGAGATATAATGTTAAAATGCAGTCTTTGTAAGAAACACTCTGAAGGAAGCAGCTTTCTTCTTCATTTGATTGTCTCACAGATGTCCCTACTCCCATGTACCATCCAGTTAAAAATGCTGAAATCTCATCATTGAAGGTGAAGCAAGAAATTTGTGAAAAGGAATGGGTAATTGTGAGAGGAGATTTTAAGCAGTTATTTTCTAAAAAGTTACTGTGTGTGAGGCCCTGTAGAGGAAACATTGTTGAGTAAAACATCACATTTTTACATAGAACCTGCAATATTCTCAAATTCATTATTGACTCTTTTGCTTGTAGGCTCTGACCTCTTTAGAGAACACATGGAGAACAGGAACAATGTGACTGAGTTCATCCTGCTGGGGCTCACACAGAATACTGAGGGACAAAAACTTCTCTTTGTCACATTCTTACTCATCTACATTGTGATGATAGTGGGCAACCTGGTCATCATAGCAACAGTCATGGCCAGCCGGTCTCTGGGTTCTCCCATTTACTTTTTTCTGGCCTATTTATCATTGATAGATGCTGTCTACTCTACTGCCATTGCTCCCAATATGATTGTCGACTTGCTGCAAGAGAAGACCATTTCTTTCCAGACTTGTATGACTCAAGTTTTTATAGAGCATTTATTGCTGGTGCTGAAGCCATTATTCTGGTGGTTATGGCCTATGACATAATGGCCTATGACAGATACGTAGTCATATGTAAACCTCTTCATTATTTGGTCATCATGAAGCAGCAGGTGTGTGTTCTTATGCAGTTGGTGGCCTGAGTTGGAGGCTTTCTGCACTCATTGGTTCAATTTCTCTTTCTCTATTGGATCCCTTTCTGTGTCATTGACAGCTTTGTGTGTGACATGTACCCCTTACTAAAACTTGCTTGTACTGAAACCTACCTCATTGGACTTTCCATTACAGCCAATGGAGGTGCAATTTGCATTGTCATCTTTTTTATCCTCCTTGTCTCCTATGGAGTCATTTTACACTCCTCGAAGACACATGGTTTGGAAGGAAACCATTCTACACCTGTGCGTCCAATATTGCTGTGGCTATTTTATTCTTTGTTCCCTGTATCTTTCTGTATGCAAGGCCCAATTCCACCTTTCCCATTGATAAATCCATGACTGTGGTTTTAACTTTCATAGCCCCCATATTGAACCCCTTAATATATACCCTGAAAAATGCAGAAATAAATGCTATGAGGAAACTTTGGTGCAGAAAAGCAACCCTAGTTAAAAGAGGGATGCATCCCTCACTCAAAACATATTTATTTTTTCACTGAAGTAATGGATAATTTCACTATCAGTGAGCACATTACTATATATTTATTATTCTTTTGGGTTATTTAGCCTATTCTGAGAAAGTTATAGAAGTTATTCTTTATCAAAGTGTTATATGTTATAACCCTTAAGGATCAAGATAATTGTACAGGCTTAATCCTATATTTATGTCTCTATATATGTCTATATATTTATATAATTATACTATGATTAACTTATCTGATGAATAAAAAAAATTAATTGATTTCAAGTACAGAAAATTTTGACTTAAAATTCTGATTGCTAAAAACTTATTCTAACAGTAAAATGTATTATCTTAGTCAAATTAAAGTCTCATAGCATGTGTTAATGGTTGAGGATATACCCATGAGAAATGAACTTGTTAGCCTTATAATACACTACATGTTAACATTTTAAAATCTGTGATGGAGTGAAGATAAGCAGAATAAAATATGTTAAGTTTTTGAATGTATTATGAGTGTCCTTTGGACAGCAAGATATTCAACCCCTTTATGTACATCTAGATCGATTGTTTTCCTCCAATATTTAAAATACATATTTAAGCCATCCATATCATAGAAGAGCACTAGAATATGCTTGTATTACATTAAACTCTCTAGGTATACATTTTTAAAACACAATGGATGTTAAACATATGGGAGCAGATTGACTTCTTTTGTTTTACACAACAAATGACATTCTGATTCCTTGTAAATAAAACAATATGTTCTCATTGACTTAAGTGATAAATCAAAGACTTCTTCCCATTTATAATTGCACTGTAGCATTTTTGCAGATATAATTTGTTTTACAACGATCAATTTTTTTACTTTTCCTGTTGAGATATTTATCCATAATATATGTAGTAAAGAGTAACATTGGAATTTTCCCTTATCCTTTTATTCTACTTACAACTTAAATTCACTGAAATAGACTTAAATGGCAGTCATGTGATTTATTTATCAGTGAAGGAATTCAAAAGTACTCTAGATGTTTTAATCAGAAAATAATCCAATAAAGGTAATTAGGAGCTAATGTAATGATCACAGAGGTTGGAGGAGTTGGCATTGGAAAGAAGAGTGGGGACTTTTGAGACCAATCATTCACTACCGAAGCTGTGATCCAGAGACAAGGAAGCAAGGCTCAGGAAGAAAGGTCACTGCAACTACTTCTCAAAGTCCTTCCCTGCCCTGAGTTTGATAAAGATAATTTTTTCTAGAAATTTTTAAATTTCACTTTTTACAATTATGGCTTTAATCCATACAGCATTTTAACTTGTAGATATTGGTGTAAGGTTGAGATGTACCTTCCTTTTCTATCATAAGAATAACTAAAATGTCCCAGCACTATTTGTTGAATAACCATTCAATTTTCCATTATCCTGTGATGCCACCACTTCCACATATTAATTTTTTGTATGTATGCATTTTTCTGTTTCTTGAATTTCAATTTTATTCAATTAGTTTGTCTATTCATGAGTTAATACTACACTGTCTAAATTACTATAGTGTTTCATACTATTGCTCTATAAAAAGTCACTCCAAAGCTAAGTGGCTTAAAAAAATACAGTCACTTATTATCTCAGATGAGTTATGTGGGTCAGGAGTTCCTGAGCAGATCAGCTAGGGGCTTTTGGCTCAAGGTCCCTCATGGGGTTGCAGTCAGACAGTGACTGGGGTGAGGTCATCTAAAAGGTTTCTTTACTTGCATGCTGGTTGCCTGGGCTTGGAAGTCTTGCACAGTGGGGACTGGAATAGACCGTGTTCCTTGGGCATTTCCCTTCTCTCTCTGACTGCACTCTCTGCATGGCCTCTCAGGCATGGTGGCTTCAGGGTGGTGGGTCTTTTTCACATGGTTACTCAAAGCTCTAAAATCCTTGTGTCCCAAGACAGTGAGCTGAAGGGAAGCTGTATTAACATGACCTTGGAAGTCACACAGATTCACTTCTGCCATACTCTTAGTCAAGACAGTAATAATGTTCTTCCCAGGTTCAAAGAGAAAAGGCATAAACTCCTCTTGATGGGGAAGTGGCAATGCTTTGGAAAAGCATATAAAACAAAGTATATTGTCATTGATACAATCTGCCACATATGCCCTCTGGCCACAACAACATGCATCTGTCCCACAAACAAAGCACACACTTTCCCCTTCTCCAAAGATCCTTCTCCAGACACATTAAGTTTAACATCAGAATCAGGCTTATGGTCCATATTTCATCATCTAAATGAAGTCTAAATGTGGATGATACTCCTGAGTGTGGTTCCTTGGATGCAGGTTTTTGAGTCTCATTCTTTTCAATCGTAAGACATGTGAACTAAAGGGACAAGTATCTGTCCTACCCCAACACTAACATACAGTGGCATGGTAAAAATTTTATAGACGCATGTTTAAAACAGGGAAAAATGGAAGGCACAGAGTCACACAGAAGTGAATGTTCTGTGGATATTCTGAAAGTCAGCCAGACAAATATTGTCTCAAGTGCCTTGGTTATTGCCAAATCATAGTTTTGGGAGTGATTTTCCATGACTTTCATTTCTTCCCTTTGAACTCTTGATCTGCATTTTAATTATCTATTCCTTTCCATAATATTTAACTTGTGTTTGTAGGTCAGTATTTTTCCAGGCTGCTTTTTAGCTACAGAATTATAGAGGTCCACAGTTGATTTTGAATTGACTGCTCATTTGTGTCCAAACTAATATAATTTCTGTAATTTTTTATAAGTTGCCCATGAATATTATTGGAATTTGCTAAAATAGATAAAAGCCACATCCACAGAAAGAGGCTGTGAATGAGAACAGTTTTATTTTCAAATTCTTCAAGTCCTGATTCATCAATATTTAGTAGTTCTTTGTTTAGCATGACTCTTTATCCTCAAATGTTACTAGAGGCAAATGGAATAAGCTGAGAAACACCTTCAACACTTTCCCTAGAAATCTCTTTAGATGATCCAGTTCATCAGGCACATATTCTATTTCCATGTGCTGAAGGCAATATTGTTTCTAAAATTTCCACCCTCTTCCAATAACATTTTCTTCACTTTCATTTGAGCTCTCCCTGGCTTATCCAAATTGCAGTCAAACTATAGACCTATGAACCCATGAGCATGTTTTTTTTTCTTTTAAGCAAATCAATTTTATTGATACATATAAATAAAGCTTAAATCCTTCCAAAGAGTACAATCTATGGAATTTGGTGTAATCACATATTTGTGCATTCATCACTCCAATCATTCCCAGAGCATTTTCATTATTCCAATAATTATAATAAACAAAATACAAACAAACGAACAAAGAAGACTCATCACCTCTCAATATTTCTATGCCTTGCCTGCTGTACATAGTTCCTATTATTTTTTCTTCTCTCTAGTATATTTGTAGTTATATTTTTTTAAAATAGTCTTATATATGCATTATCACCCATATTCATGGGTTATTTTATTTTTTATTGAAGTATATCATTCATACATGAACATATATAAACAATAAGTGTATAATAAAAGTTGTGAACTTACTAAATAAACATGCATGACATTATACAAGCTTCTCATACATCACCCCTATACCAACACCTTGCATTGTTGTGATACATTTGTTACAAACTATGTAAGATCATTGACAAAATATTACTACTAACCATAGTTCATATCTTACATTTTGTGTATTTGGCCTTAAACCCACCTTATTTTTTTAAATAAATCAATTATATTGGTACATATTAATATAGCATACAATTTATCCAAAGTGTACAATCAATGGTATCTGGTATAAACACATAGTTGTATGTTCATCACTTCAATCATTAATAAAGCATTTTAATTATTTCAATAATAATAATAATAATAAAACAAACAAACAAGGAATTCCTCCCTTCTCAGTCTCTGTTTCCCCTGCTGTACACAGCTGCTATTTCTGGCTCTTCTGGCAGAATTATTTCTGTGTTTATTAAGCAGTTTTATTGAGATGTATTCATATATCATATGTGATGGTTAGGCTAATGTGTCATCTTGGCCAGGTAATGGTGCCCAGTTTTTTGATCAAGCAAGCACTGGGCTAATTGTAATATAAGGATATTCATGGGCTTTATTCATCAGTGAATTTACTGCATAGATTGCTGATTACATCTATGATCAACCAGGGAGATTGCCCTCAACAATGAGTGACGTTTTATCCAATCAGTTGAATGCCTTAAAAGGAGAAGTGATTTCAGCATTCAGAGAGGATTTCCCAGCTCATATTTGTACAGCCAACATCTCCAGGAAACTCATCAAGGACCTTCACTGGATTTTCCTTAGAGTCCCCAGTTTGCATCCTGCTTGCAGAACCTGGACTTGTGCATCCCCACAGTCATTTGAGAGAAACTTATAAAATCTCATATTTACAGATACCTCCTGTTGATTCTGTTCCCAAGAGAACCCTGACTAATACACCATATGATCCATCCAAAGTGTACAATTAGTGTTTTTTTTTAAGCTGTTAAAAAAACCTTTATTGTAAAATTGTAAAATAAATAGAAAAATAATTGAAAGAAATCAAAAAATTTAAAAGAGAGTGCAAGGCCAGGTTAGATTTAATATAATCAATTATAAGAAATAGTAATACAACAAACATTTATAAAAGTAAGAAATAACTCTAATATAATAGAAATTAATTATAACATAATTCTAATTTTTATATTATAGCTCTAATTATTGGACATAATACACTCTAAGAATGAAATAAATTATTGGTTTAGTTATTTTATTTCCATTGAGGCCATAATTATTTCTGGATAATCAAATTCCTATTTGGGAATTCTTTGCATCTTACTGGAATGAGTTACAGCAGATAACAATACACCAACTCCTATTTTTTTTTGAGACAGAGAAACAAAATATTTTTCAACTGTAGTCATGCTAAATCATTATTGATCTAGATGGTTTATTTTAATTAACAATTATGCCAAAAAAAGGGTTAAAGAAAAATGAAGTATCCCAAAATAGCTCTTCTCCACTCCTCCTCAGTTAAAAGCAAGTGTTTATTTTGTATGAAGAAATTTATAGAATACAGATTTCAAGAACAATTTGATAGTTGATCTGAGTAATTATTGTTATTTTACATTTCTCTGGCCTACTCTAGCTTTTTTTTTTTTTTGTTACTATTTGCATGGAATACCTTTTTCCAACCTTTCACTTTTCTTTTCGTTTCTTTCTTTTTTTTTTTTTTTTTTTTTTTTTTTTTTTTTTTTTTTCTCTTCTTTTGTTAACTTTTCACTTTCAACCTGGTTGTATCCTTACATCTGAGGTGGGTCTCTTGTAGACAACATATAGATGTCTCATATTTTTTTATCCAATAAAAAAATCAGATATCAGTCAATATCTTTTGATTGGGGAGTTCAAGCAATTACTATTCAGCATTATTACTGTAAAGACATTACTTGCTTCATCCATTTTGTCCTTTGGTTCTCTGTTGTCTGTCTTCTTATCCTTTAGTTTACCCTTCCTAATAATCTTCATTTCTATACTCTTCTCCAAATCTCTCACCCTTGTTTTAATCTTTCAGGTGGCAGCGCCCCCTTTAGTATTTCTTGTAAATCTGGTCTTCTGTTAACATATTCTATCAGTTTTTGTTTGTCTGTGAAGACTTGAACTCACCATCATTTTTGAAGGGCAGCTTTGCCAGATACAGAATTCTTAGCTGGCAGTTTTCCTCTTTCAGTACCTTAAACACATCATACCACTTTCTTCTTTCCTCCATGGTTTCTGATGAGAGATCTGCACTTAATCTTGTCATTTCCCTTGTATGTGAAGCTTTGCTTTTCTCTTGCAGTTTTCAGAATCCTTTCTTTATCTCTGATATTTTTCATTTTGAATAGTAAGTGTCTTGGGTGTAGGTCTATTTGGATTTATTCTGTTTGGGATGTGCTGTCCTTCTTGGATATTGATATTTATGTCCTCCATAAGAGTTGGGGTGTTTTCAGTCATTATTTCCACAAATATTCTTTCTGTCCCTTTCCATTCTCTTCTCCTTCTGGGACACCAATAATGTAAATATTTGTGCTTTTCGTTTTGTCATTCAATTCCCTGAGACTCTATTCCATTTTTTTCCACTCTCTTCTTTTTCTGTTCTCCTGTCTTTTCCAGGTCAGATGTTCTGCCTTCAAAGTCAATAATTCTGTCTTCAAGCAATTCAAATCTGCTACTATGTGCCTCTAATGCAATTTTAATCTCATCCCCCATGTCTTTGATTCACATAAGGTCTGCTACTTTTCTTCTCAGGCTTTCAAATAGTTCTTTATGCTCTACCAGTGTCTTTTTTAATATCCCTTTACTTCTTCAGTCATATTTTCTATAAATTCTTTGCTTTAGGATATTTGTGCGATTCTCATTGACTAAATGTTTTAAGTCCTGTATCTCTTCAGGATGTTTGGTTTGTTCTTTTGGCTGTGCCATTTCTTTCTGTTTCCTGGTATAGCTTGTAATTTTTTGCTCATATCAAGGCATCTGAATATATTGGTGTATTTACTCTGATGGCCAATTGCTATCTCTTGCCACTTTTTTTTCACAACTCTTCTTTGATATTTGGTTCAACTTAATCTCAGTCATAAAAATTGTCCAACATAAATTTTCAAAATTTTGGCAAGGACTCACTAGTAGGGTGAAGATTTTCTCCCAGGTGTTGCATACAGGCAATGTGAAGTTGGTTTTTTTCCATGCAATTTCCGGACCAGCCAGCAGATGGCGCTAGTCGGCACAACTCTCCACGAAGAAGTTTCAGTCTCCCAGGTCCTGTGTTCTTGTGTTGAATCTCCAGATCCAAGATTCAAAGTGGGCTCTGCTGGATGATTTCACTGAAGAAAACTTCCCTACCTCCCCTCCCTTTTCCCTGGAATCAACTGACAGGAAGGAAGATGTCTGTTCCACTCTAAGTGGGTTGCAGTGAGCCAGGGGTTTTACCCCAGCTTAATATATTGGGGGTGGGGGAGGGGAGCCCTTCCCTGCTTCCTCCGGGACTTGGTAACTCCAGTTGTCATTTTAGCTTCTTCATCTCTCTCTCCTTCATGCTCCTCAGAGTTTGGTAGCAATGTCCTGCTCTGCTGACCCCCAAAGCAGGTCCCTCAGACAGATTTTGGCTCTTTCTCCATTGTTTTTGTGAGAGTATTCATGTCTCCCAAGTAAGCCTATTTCTTGGTGCCAGAAAATTACATGTGATGTGGATGTTAAATCTCTTATCCTGAGTTGTCCCGGCCCGCGGGACAAATCAACGGCAGCGACGAGCTATTCAGCAAAGGAATGAGACTAGACACGGACAAAACAAAAAACTGTGTTCTTTATTCTGCTAACATGGCTTCTCTGCGGCTTCTTCCGCTGAGCGGGTTACAATCAGCTCTTTTATAAGCAGGGAAAGGGGAGGGAAAAGGGAAGTGCCTTAAGGTTTAGGTGTCAGTACATGATTGGATAGTTTGAGATCCTAGGCATGGTGACTAGTCCTGCGCGCGGGAACAAGTTCCTGCGCGCGGGAATTTTGTGGCGCAAACTTAGGAAGAAGGAGAAGGAGAAGACAAAGAAAGAGAAGGTAGAGACGGCCATGATAGTTATATTCATACAACATCGCCCCCAACACTGAGTGACAAATTCTGCCTTTATCTTCCCAACACCAACATTAACCAATAAATATCATGTGGTGTGGTAAGTCGTGGTATGTAGTATGGTGTGTTTACATGTGTGTGTAAGTGTAGATTATAAATTTAGAAGGGAGTCGATTTGGGAGGCTAAAAAATTGTTCTTTAGCATCATACTTTGTTTTCATTTGACTTCAAAGCAAGTTTGGAAGGAGAATGTTAGGGATGAAATGCTGTAAAAATTCTCCTCTGATATTCAGTGAAGTAATGTGAAATAATAGAATGGTTGGCAAGTTCTACTAATAATGGTGAAATACCCCTGAGGTGTAATTACCAACATCTAAGAAACTTCACTTAAAGCAGTATATGTGGTAGCACTTATAAGAGTCAAGAGAAGGGTATTATCCACAGGTGCCATTTATAAATCAACAAAGTGAGTTATTGTAACTAAGTTAGTTGGCATTTTCAATCTTACAACTTTACTACCTTCTATGTTTCTAACTAACAGCTGCCTGGGGCCCTGGCATGGAACTGTGTCAAACAAGTTCATAGGTGAGAATTACATTTCTAGAAATCAAATGATTTTACATAAATCCTAGATTAAATGGACCTTAAAAATAATATAATCATACCCTAACTCACTGTGGCCCCAAGAACTTGAAGCTTAAATACCTTCAGCATGCGTGCATCAAGGAAAAGAAAATCACCGTCTTCTCACCACTTTACAAGTAGTATCTTGGAATCTTTTTTCTTTTTTTCCCTATTGATATGTATTTAACTTACAATCATATTGTGTACTCAAATTTTCATCCAGATTTTCCTGATTAATATTACAAGATAAGAATTTTCCTACAATATTACACAATATTTAAACCATTTCTTTTAAAATCTACTCACTGTTGGAAGCAATGCACTCTATTTTCACTTAACTATTTTTCCAATATTGGACCATCCATGCATTTTTTTAACTTTTCACAACTAATAATTTTGTTGAACATATTTGTCAATAATGATTTTTCCTTTTAAAAATATTTTCCTTTTTGGTCTATTCATATGATGAACATTATTGATTCAAAGAAAAGCTAGACAGTTATTTCTATTTCTTCACAGATATTTCTAAATGACTTTTGTAAATAAAATCTTATTTCTACTTTTTGAACACCTTACTCTTTTTCAGATGTTTGAGGGAGTCCATCTAGTACAAGAGTCTTGCAAAGAAGCAGCAGCACTTTTCCCATGTGCCTAAGATTTTCATCTTAGCTAATTAAAAACAAAATGCTTTTATCTCTTTCTTTTTGGAAGGGAAAAAATATGTTTTGCAGAATATTTTTTTAATTTTCTCTTTTTGTCCTTTGGGGAGTTTAGGTCCCCAAATTGGGATCATTCTCCCATTTGAGAAATAATGGGATACCCTTTAACCAATGATGGCTGATGTATATAAAGTGAGAATGGGAAGAGAAAGGATGAAAATGTATATAGCAAAAACATAAAACACTTAGTAAGGACATTCATCTTATGCATGTTTGAACCATTGCTGTTTGGTAATAAAATACTGGGAATACAGACGGAGTACTAAAGACATTTAACAAGGACTTTTTGTGACTGTGCAGGCAAACATATAAATTTATATGCATAGTGAGAGACCAATAAATAATTATTGGATTAGTGAATATGTAAGCAACACGTAGATTTTATAAATGTGTGTTTGTGCATATATGTGTATATGTATATATAAATATATAGTATTTTATCAATCTATAAGCTATCTTTCTTTCTATTTATCTTACTTTAAAAAGTTCTTTCTGTTATCCAGGTTAAATTTATACTTTTTAAAACTTTGAAAGTATGGGTTCCATTTATTTAAAAGAATTTCATATTATGTAGACCTTATCAAGCGTTTGTGTGTTGTTGTTTTTTTAACCCCTTTCTATTGAAACTGTAAGTTTACTGAGTGGGAATATACCAAATTGTATGTGAAATATAATTTTATAAAATAAGCCATATTAATTAACCAGCATTATAATTAACTTGGAAGTCAAATAACCTGATAACACAGTCTTTCCTAGAGGGAGTTAATATTTCTATACTTACCCCATAGAATATGCTCCAAACTGTTAAACTGGGATGTTGCTTCCTTTAAAAAGTTATGTTTTTAAATGTTTCTCATATAGTGGGTAATGATAAACAGAGCAGCTTGAAAAGGTCACTTGAGCTCCTATGTTTATGGACTGAGAAGCACATATATTTTTTTACATGGGGATGTAAGAAATGTGACAATTCCCCAAGCATTTATTCATAATTTAGTAAGTGCCAGGCATCACAGACATTACTTCTGGCATTCTACTCTGCACAGTGAGGAAACAGACATGAATAGCGTGTGCTGTGGTAGGGAGTTGAGGTGTGTTTCTAACTACTTACAAACTTCTTCAATCTGCAGTTTATGACATTTCTTGGCCAGTGGACAATGTCTGTTTTCACAGTTAGAGTTGCTGGTTCAAATGTCAATTCTCCTGGAAGATGGAATAACTCTTTACCATTTGCAGCATTTGGAACTTACAAAATATAGTTTGCAGTCCCTATTAGTAGGATGACAGATGCAGAAGAGGACTTGGAGGCTTAAGGCCACTGACATGACTTAGCAAAATCAAACAGAGTTGGAACAATGAGAAACTCCAGGTCTCCTCACACATATAGCCCCTTATTTTCTCAGTAGATTTTAGATAAAATGGTTCCCTATAAAATATGCTTTACAGGTCATAAATGCAAGGTTTCTTAAGACCAGAAAACAGCATCATGTAGAACATGGAAATAAATAATTGAAGCAATTACTTGTGTGAAGGGGCCAAAGATGCGATCCACAATTATGGTGACTACTTTATTTTTACACTATGGAATTCAGACAAGAATGCTTCCACAGTTCAGTATCTTTCTTTTTCTCTTTGTTAAGTTATTCAGGCCTCAGGAAGGTGTTACTCCCTGAATGGATCACCTCATGCTTCCCAACAATGTGACTGAATTTATTCTCTGGGGACTCATACAAAATCCATACTTGCAGAATTACTGTTCATTGTCTTTTTGTTCATTTTTCTTTTTACTGTGCTGGCCAATCTGCTCATTGTCCTCACCATCTCTCTCAGCCCCAAACTTTCTGCACCTATGTACTTCTTTCTCACCTACTTGTCTTTCATAGATGCCTCCTACATCTCCATCACCACCCCCAAAATGATCATCGACCTGCTTTACCAGAGGAGAAGCATCTCCTTGGGTGGTTGCCTGACTCAGCTCTTTTTGGAGCACTTCTTGGGAAGATAAGAGATCATCCTCCTCATTGTCATGGCTTATGACTGCTATGTGGCAATCTGCAAGCCTCTGCACTCTATGACCATCATGCAACAGTGGCTCTGCTGCTTCCTGGTGGTCATGACCTGGGTTGGTGGGATCCTCCAAACCACTGTGAAGATCCTCTTCATGATCAACTTGCCTTTCTGTGGCCCCAATGACCTTGACCACTTAATGTGCGACCTCTTCCCACTACTAAAGCTTGCTTGCAGTGACACCTACATGCATGGGATGGTGGTGGCTGCCAACAGTGGGGCTATGTGCTTGCTCATTTTGTCCATGTTACTTATATCCTATGTTGTCATTCTATATGCCCCCTGAAATCCCATGGCTCTGAAGGATGGTGCAAAGCTCTCTCCAAATGTGGCTCCCTCTTTACAGTAGTTGTACTCTTTTATTGTGCCTTGCATATTCACCTACATGTATCCCGGGGTCTCCTACTCATTAGACAAGTTGGTGACTGTGTTTTTAGCAATCCTCACCCCAATGTTAAACTCTATCATTTACACAGCCAGAAACACAGAGGTGAAAAATCCCATGAGGAATTTGTTAAAGACAAGAGTACCTTAGACTTGTTATAATGCCAAGAAAGTGATGACACATAAAAACAGATTGGTTAATGTGAAAATGGATTAGAAACTTTTGCAGGTAATTGACCAAAAAAAAAAAAAAAAAAAAAAAAAGAGAAACTAACATTACGAGCTTTTAATAGTGACTAGAAACTTCACTAGCTACATTTCATTGCTTTGGATGTACTTAACCAAGGATTCAGTGTTCATGTATCATATTCACATTCTAGGATATGCAGTGGAAAGAACTGTAAATCTTCAGTTTGATGTTTATAGGGTGTGTTTTGCTCTAGGATATCACTGCTGTCTTACAAAATTCTTCACACATTTGTTACGTGAGAGAAATCACTGTTCCACAGAACCTTAGCCTCAGAACTTCCTTTATTTTGGCTTTGCCTTTGGTGAAGCAAAAAAGAAGAAATCCTAGGATCGATGTATGGGAGTTAGTGGTCAGTTGAGGATTGAAAGAACCACTAATGTTGTTGTTCTTTGTTACCATGAATCACCCAGAAGAAAAAGGCACCAACTCAAGGAAGAAAGGAAAACTTCAAAGATGATCTATAAATTTTTTCTTGCCACAAAAACTAAGTCTGGCAACTTGAATTTACCTTTAATTTGGTGTTATTTACTCAAATATCTTCATGGTTCACAGTTTTTCTTGAATATAAAGGAAGTTTATATTCAAGACTTCAAAAACCATTTGAAACAATCAGGGTAAACATTCCTTTACTTAATCTCAACAAAAATGGTAAGTTTCCAAAGTCATCCTTCCATAAGTGTAACACATATATTTGCATTATATGAATTTCTTACCTATCAGGCACAATCGCTTCAATTAACTGATTTAATCCATGTACTAAATGTATAGTTACAACGTTACTGTGCCCATTTATAGAGAAGCAAACTGAAGCTAAGAGGGGTTTAGTAATTTACTTACCTCAGTCACACAGAAAGAGTTTCAGCTACAGAATTCAAATTCAGGTCTTCTTAATCTCAATCTTATTTTCTTTCAAATAAAACACAGTTGACTGTAGTATGTTTATATCTATAGATAAGATATTTATATTCATTCTTAATGCACTTCATCCTTCTAGAAAGATGATGCCAAATTTGTTGCAGCTTTTTCTCATATGTAGCAATATCTTTCAACAATAATTTTCCTCTATACACATGAAAAATATAAGATTATTCTAAATCATTACAAAATTTATGAATCAAACCTTCTCTGACTACAATACTCCAATCTGTGTTACTTCTCATAAATATTCCCTTTTTCAAATGAGCTCATCATCTCAAGCTTTTTCTCCATTATTTCAACATACAGTAATGCCAGAGCAAGAAATATCTGTTTTTTTGTGTGACTATGTGTTCTAGCTAATGTATAGCTATCTCGAGTTCATAAAAAACAGAATCTGTTAAAGGTCTAGATCTTGGACACAATATAATCAGCAGTTAATCGAGACAAATTGCCAAGCTTGTAATTGCTGGTGAGAGATTGAAGAGAATCTAGACTAAATGATTCATGGTTTATTTTGCCTTAAGACTGTTCGATAAGAGATGACAGTGGGTCAGCAATAAGTACAGATGGTTTGAGGAAATGTCATTCTGAATTTAAGACAAAAGGAAGGATTTGAAGAGAGAAATCAAGACCAATGTCTGTGCTTTAGGGGAGAAACCAAGTCCTGAATGAAGGAGTGATATGATTAATGAGACACAAATTATGAATTTGTCAACAGCAAATTTGGAATAGTAGGAACTGAAGTAGGAAATGTAAAACCATCTGACAGTCTCAATATCTGGAATCTTGTTGTTTAAGAATAATGTTAAGGAATTAGATATTTATTTGCATACTCAACAATCTCTTATAGAGACAAACTTCCACCTGATTATTCCTCGTACTTTAAAAATAAAACTACATAGAAGGAAGCATGTATATTTTCTCATAAAAATGAATATGACAATTAATATTTGGATCTGAAGTGTGATGATACTTTGGTTTAATCTGCACATTCAATTCAGTCAAATTAGCATGGATAATTTAATTGAGAGAAGGCTAATCATTGTTGAAGGTCAATTATCAAGCATGCAATTTGTCAGGTTCTTTGTATAGTTCAACACTGTTAAATCTAGTAGCACATATCATTAGATAGCTCTTTAAAATGAAGCTAGTGATATTACACAGAAATCTCAAGTCTTGTAGACTGCCTCCTTCATTCTTCCACTTCACCTTCTGTTTCTTAGAATGATGAGAAATATCCAAACACTGAACAGTTGCTTGGCTACATTGTAAAGATTATTCTTGAGGCTTTCTACCCTATTTTGGGAGTTTCTGTTTTCTTCCCTTCAGCTGTCCCTTGATATCAGCTTCCCAGATTACTTATATTCTCTTATTCCCCTTGTGTCAGGGAAAGCCATCTGATATTCATATTCCCACAGGAGTATTACTCTTAATAAATATGTCTATATTTAAAAAGTGGGATACAATGAGCTCAAAGAATGAATCATTTATGGTTGAATTTCAAAGAAGGCAACACATGAAAGAGAGTGATGTTTGGAGGAAAACTAAGCAACTCAACTATCGAAAGACTCAATACTCTGGGCATGAAAGTAGCACATTGAAGAGCTAAATATTATTTATTTAGGGATTTTCACATTGTTATTCCATAGCATGCTCACATTTATTACTTGAAAATATAATGGGAAATGGCTCCGGGGTCAATTAAGTTTAGGAAATTTTGACTGATTTCACATATAAAATAAATATTTCTCGGTGCCTTCATTTTGCCAGACAGTTTTAGGGACTGGGTATACAATATTGAAAAATACAGACAACGGTCAGGTTTCTGAGGAACTTAAAGTCTGGTGGAGAATAATAAACAAGTAAAAAATAGATAAATAATATGGTTTTGTTAGAAATAAGCATGATAAGAAAAAGTTGATGTAGCAGAGAAAAAATGGATTTTGGTAGTTGTTTGAAACACAGCTAGAACTTGAATTATGCCCAAGTTTAAAGGATGTCATTACCTTTTCTTTTATCTACAGTTAGGTTTTCTAAATTCATGCATTTGCAATGGGGATGATGTCTCTCCCGAGAGGGTAAAAATTGGCTGTTGGAGAATGAGCCACTTTTTTCTGTTTTTATGTATAAAGCACAGATATATATCTATATATATCTATATATATATAGATATATATAGATATATATATATACACACACACACATATACACACAATTCAGCATAAATAAGTATATACTCTATCTATGGTATTAAATATTCTGAGAGGGTTGATTAGGAAAGATGTCTACAAAGACTACTTAAGGTGTGATAAAGAAAAATGGTTGAGAAAGACTGCCCTCACAGATGTCTGAATGTTTAGGAAAGAATGTGGAGTAATTTCAGAGTTTTAGTAAAGATGATCCAGTTGTAGAGGTCAGCTCATTACCTATGAGGATTATATTCTGTAAAGTTTAGAATCTTCTTTCTCAAGAGAGTTCTCAAGATATTAGGTCAAATGTGTCACTGAACCAATTATAATATAACCTGTGAAGTAAATTGTAAATATAGGAGAGTATTTTATTATTGAAGGTAAAAAAAATTAAAAAAAAAGAATGAAGGCTATAACCCCAAATATTTTTAAATTGTAAACACATTATTTGAGAATATTATTTATTATGAATAAGAGAGAATTTAGTTTTAGTTTTTCTGGCTGTAATACATGTTTTTAATTTTTAATAATGGTAACTATCCTGCAGTCAGGTTAACATAATTTTAATAATAGTCTTGTGTGAAATGAACACTAGATCAGGTGATTGAAAAATTCAGTCTTGCTAAATGCTAGGTGGCCAAGAAATAATCATATTGCCTTTTCATCATCCATATGATCAAGTGGATGGATCATTGTGTGGCTATTCTCTTGTTAAATGACAGAGCTTATTTCTGGGACAACTAATTAAATGGTTAATAACATGATTTGGTTTCATGCTTGTGAAGCATTAGCTTGGCCTGGCTCCAGTGAAGCTGTGGCCCTGGGAGCCATCTATCACAGCAGGGGTGGGTGGGAATTCACTGGCATTGTGATTAGTACATCAGTCATTAGAGACTCAACCTCAAAGGATGCAATTGGAATGATGCAAGCCTGCACATTTTTACCACTTTTGAAAATGGCACTCTGCCCTCTTTTAGCCCAGACTCATTACCCAAAGGAGAATATTGTATTAATGAAGTCTCTTCTAAGATGTGAATTGCAAACTATTTTCAAAATAAGCTCAAAATACAGCCAAATGACAGTCACAATCCCTTGAATGATTTTATAAATAGCTTACCTGGTTTGCTTTTTTGGCAACCTTGTCTGTTTAGATGACATTTAAATTCTTTTGCCAAATACAAGGGTGTTTTTCATTCAAGTCCTTGAGCTGTTTTAAATCTCTTTCTAAAATCACTGGATACTTTAGTTCTATCAAAATAACTTCTCATTAAATAATTAGATGATTTGTTCCTTGTGTAGGACCTGATTTACTCACTCCACACTTGGAATAACCAAGTTGAAACTCTAAATAACATGATTTCCAGCTCTTCTGTAAAAGAAGCTTCATATGAGTAAATTTCCATAGGGATCAGATATTTAGTTATGCTGATGTGATTCTAGAAAATTGATTTGCACAATTTTCCACCTCCTACCTACTGGTTCCATTGGGTAACTGGCTGACTTTTGGGAGCTCACAGAAATGACCCAGTGCTGAGCTTTGGATGTGGCCTTACAAACTTACTTGAATATTAAACAAGTTCCTAGTATTTTGAGCTGATATTTTGAAATTGTTGAAATAATTGAATCACCTATACAATGCACAATTATATGATATTTAAAACGTGTTATAATTAATCCATTTTATCTGTTTATACAAATTATGGTCACATATGGAGAGTCTTGTGCTATGAAAAAAAAATAGCTTGATTTAATTTCAACCTTTTGAAAAAATATCAAAACATAAGTGTCTTTTGGCCTCTATTCAGATCATGAATTTGGGCAAATAAAAGTGTGTTTATCTGTTTCAGAGATGTGCTATAAGAAAGGAGAGGAATGGAAATAGCTGGTGTGTCTAGGATGGCTTCAGAGAGATTTTCTGGTTCCCTTTTTCTCATTCATCTCTTTATTTCTCTGTCTCTGATTATCTATCTATCTATCTGTCTGTCTAACTCTATTTTCCACTTTCATTTTGTACCAAGGCACTTTAAGTTTTATTTTTCTGCTGTAAAACTCTGAGAAGGAACTTATTCAGTATTTTTCTTTGTTTTAATTAATGATGTATTAGATTTCTTTTTCATTTTGAATGTAAGGATGAGCTGACATTTTTCTGAACTTCTCTATCAATATGTATATAAAAGCACAAACATTTATTTGTGAGGAGCTCTGCTGCTCTGCTTATAAAGGTGGTGGTAGTGATATTGGAAGAGATGCAGATAATTTGCTTGGAGACAGCCTGGTGAAATCATGAAAGATTGTTTATGGATTAAGCCCCCCTCCCGAAGAATTCCAGGAAAACATTAACTTTTGTATCTAAAATGGTACATAATTTCTGTTCTATAAAGATGCTATTGTAGATAATTCCATCTTCACGAGCCAGTTCTCATCTTTCAAGAAAAGCAATATAAATTATGGAGACTTACCAACAGAAATAGCCTGTTTAAAGGCCTTAATTAAAGACATGTACTACTGTTGTTGCATGTACTAGGGGAATAGACCTACCAAAGGACAGAGGACAACTGATGGTTCATTGATGATAATCCAAGGCACCCACTAAACAATTGCTAGCACCACTTAATATCCAGGATTTTATTGGAGAAATTATTTATCTCCATAAAACATTCAGATGCAGGAAAAACACACCAACTGTAAATTCAAATTCCTAGATTCAAGTCCAGCATCTTTAATTATTAAGTGAATGGCCTTGAAGAAATTATTTTCCTCTTTCTTAGCTGTACAATGTGCCTCATCATATGCAGATGTGAGAATTAAATGATATAATATGTGTAAAATAGCCAGCAAAATGCCTGGTCCATGGCAGGTGCTTAACGATTTATTATTATTATTATTATTATTATTATTATTATTTTAGTTTGATATGGATATCTGTATATAGACAGTATGTCTCTATAAATACTACTTTGCACTTTACTTGGTTTTATCTAGATACCAATAATTTCTTGCTTATGTCATCTTGTTTATGGCATCACTGGAATTGTATGAATGTATGAACAAATGACTGAGTGAAAGAAAATTAAAGTGAGTTATTTTTCGCCATATTGTTTGGTGAACAAAACCAAGGTTGATAATATTTAGTATTAGTAAGGCTGTGGGGGAAAATGACCCTTTAATATACTATTGTTGGTGAAAAAATCTGGTATAGAATTTTGTGAAAGTAATGTTACAAAACATGTTAAAATTAAAATAGGCATCCTCTGACTTGGTGATTATGTTTCTAGGAATTTCTCCAACAGAAAAATCCAAAACTACTAAGTAAAAATTTCTGTAAAGTGACATTCGTTACAGCATGTGTATAAGGTAGAGTATTTGAAATAATATAAATATCAGGCAGAAATGAGCTAGTTAAATGAAAATTATGGTGCAACCATAAAATGGAATAATATATAGCAATTTTTTTTAATATATAGCAATTCTAATGGAAAATTTTACATATTTTATATAGTGTAAGATACATAAATGAATGTACATATACAATAAACCTACATAAAAATACATACCTGAAGACCATGAACTGAACTGCTAAAACACCATCAAGTGAGTGCTTGTGGTTGGGAGCGGCCCTTTAACTTTAAACTTTCAATTACTCTACCATTCCAAGGGCCATGCTTTACTTCTATAACTTTTTAAAATAGCAATAAAAAACCCTTCGATTTTCCTTTTCATGAAGATGGTGCCAAAAGTGAAGAAGGAAGCACCTGCCCCTCCCAAAACCGAAGCCAAAGCAAAAGCTTTAAAAGCCAAGCAGGCAGTACAGAAAGGTGTCCACAGTCACAAAAAAGAAGATTTGCAAGTCACTCACCTTCTGGTGGCCTAAGACACTGTGTCTCAGGAGACAGCCCAAATACCCTTGGAAAAGCACCCCCAGGAGAAACAAGCTTGACCACTATGCCATCATCAAGTTCCCTCTCACCACTGAGTCAGCCATGAAGAAGATTGAAGACAATACACTTGCATTCATTATGGATGTCAAGGACAATAAACACAAGACCAAACAAGCAGTGAAGAAGTTTCATGACATTGATGTGGCCAACGTGAACACCCTGATCAGGCCTGATGGAGACATGACGACATGAAACTACCTGGATTCATTATCCCCACTTACCTTAGATGAGAGGCTGAATGTTTCCAAGCCTCAGTTCCCTAATCTTCAAGATGGATTTTATAATAGTAACCACCTGGGCTGATGTGGAAAACAGATAATACACATGACTGAGCAGCCACATTGCTAGCACATAGTGAGTGGAAAACAAGAGTTGTTTTATTGATATTTTTATTAGCCTTTATAATCGTTTCTTCCATCTGGAAACACTACTTCATAAGGAAGAATGGAAGAGACAATTTGCACTGATACAGGTTCATATGCAGAGATGGAATCAGTTAAGTTGTGGATCTGGGACTTCCTGGAGCAGAGGAAAAAACTCAAGGTTTTAGCTTCTGTAACTAGCGGCACACCTGGAAAATGATTAGTACCATTTGAAAACAAAGTCAATGATTGTGATTTCTAGTTTTAAGATTAGATTGTTCTTATGTATAATTAGAACATGTTAGAACTGTATGTCTGAATTGCACAATTGTCTTTGTTGAGTGAAACGAGCACAGGAAGCATAAATGTATCTCACTGGATTGCTATGAAAATTATAGGATAAAGCACAGTGTTTCACACACATTGAGCACCCTGAAAAATGGATTTGAATTCAGTCATTTTTCACTCCTCTTAGGCTCAGTTTTTATCTATAAAATGAGGAATATACCTCATGGGTGATTTTACTGCCTGAGACACAGCAGGGACTCATTATATATATTAGCTATATATAATAACAACAATAGTAATAATAATAAGAAGCCAATTTGAGAAGGAAGTTATGTAGATGGAAAGAGTAAGTTCTTAATAAGTGGAGAGCCCTTATTATACGACATATCCATCTTGCAGGCTTTCAACTAACATATTCTAGGTGCTCAGTAAGCATTTGAAATAAATTAATGAAAAGTCATATGAAATTTTCAAGTTCTTAAATACACCTGGTGATAAATGAAGTCAGCACCCCAGCTTACACCTATTAGACTGATGGCTATTTAAAAATATATACTGCTAAAAAAAAAACTACAAGTGTTGGATATGATGTGAAGGAAAGGGAAGACTTGTCCACTACTGGTGTGAATGTAGAATGGTGCAGCCATTGTGGAGGACAGTTTGGTGGTTCCTCAGGAATCTAACTATAGAACTGCAATATTCTTGGTGTTCAGGAACTGGGTCAATGAAAACCGTGCCGTGGATGAGAAAGAAAGAAAAAGAAGAAAAACTGGGATCGGGGACCCTCCATCCGATATGGAGAGAAGAGCCCAGCCACCTCACAAAGTGTGGCTTTTATTTCGGCTTTAGAACAAAGAAAATACGTGTGAGCATGTACACGGGTAATAGATACTTGACAGTTACATCTTACTGAAATCAAGAAGTCTTAAAGGTAAATGGCTCAGTTCTTCATTACATTTCTGCAATTCACAGGCATTGTCTCAGGATGTATCCCCACCCAGCTCCTATTAGCATGAGACTGGAGGGCTTGTTTATTACATTCCAAGGTGACCTGCTTTCTGTCAGTATTCATGGCCTTTAATTGAAACTCCATCATTTCCCCCTTTTTTATTAATTTTTTTTTCAGTGAAGCTCATAGGAACCATTATATAAGCTGATACAAGGTGACCTCCTGTCACACTTGTCTTCTTCCATAGGCTCTTGTGACTGTGCCTGTCTTAGGTTGTCTTCCTCTGAGAATCTTACCCATCATTGACTACCAGTTAAACTTTTGAGCTCTTACACGGAAGGCAATTTCATTAATATTTAGACTTCTTCAGGTTCCTTAAGTGATCAAGGGGTTATTAGTAGAATCTTTCTACTAAATAATGCAAAATTAGCTTTTCATGGCCAAGTTTCTTAACATAAATGCATTTATCTGATCTAATTCTTCATTTTTTCTATGAATATATCTAGACATGCTCAATACCTTCTTTTACAATTCCAATATATACCCAATCAAATGATTTTTCACTTCCAAAGGAGTAATACAAAAAGAAATTTCATTCCAATCACATTTAAGAGCTCTTAACAAGTTTAAATTATAAATTTGATTACTCAATTGTATAATAGTTGTTTCAAGATTATTCACACGATTATTCAGTCCCATATCAATGTGAGACTGGCTATGCCACATCTCACTTGCATTTTTATGCCAGTCCTTAACATTGTGGATTCTGGACTCCTTGATGCAGGGCTGTGCTAGGAACAGCTGCAGCGGTTATGATGCCAATTAGTCCCAAAATTCCTGATATTAAAAGTCCAATCACTCTTTTAGTTCTTTTAAATAATGGTCGAGGAAATGCCACAGCAGCTGGGATTCTGGAGACTGCTGCCAATATCTGGTCATCCGAACTGGTAACCATAGTCCTTTTCTTCTTCTTGCTATAAAAAGAGTTGGATTTTCCTGTAAATATGAATTCTTAAGACATGTAAATAAAGAGCAATTGGAGCAACTAATGTTCCTTTCACCAAAAGTTACTTTTCCAATGATTAACTATAGGATCTTGTATACATACTGTAAGAAATTGAGTTGATTTTCTTTTTAAATTAGTAATATTAGTTTTACTGCCTTACCATTCAAAAATTAGACCAGTTCCCAAAAATAATTTCCACAAATAACTTTGAGTTTTGTTAAGTTTAGTGTCCCATGGTTATGGAATATATCTTCCTTGATTTTTCCAATTTATTTAGCTGTTAGTAAATGCTGTATTACCAAAATTCCAGAAATAAGGATTACTGTCATTAGTAATTATGGTTGGATTATTAATGAACCAAGATAAGGTTGTGTTTTTAATAGGTTTCGGTATCCCTATAAGGGTGCGATCCTTTACAATTCCATAGGAATCATTAAACAACACAACCTCTGTAAGCACATGACATATGTGCCATTTGTCATTAAGTAGTCTGTTTTGAGAGGGACATGTAAGATTTACCATATTTTCTGATTTATATGGTAAAGAAGGGAAAATGAGAACATAAATTCTAGTTTGATTTTTCTCTGTTAAAACTACATTGCGATTTTTAGGTTGCATGCATACAGAACCATATCCAATACAAAGAGGGTCGTCTATAAAAGGCAAAGTTAGATTTTCTATTTAAGTTTCCCTTCTTCTTTTGGCTTTAAGGATAGTCATATATCTACAGGTCCTGGAAAATGGTGACACTCATTAAGATAAATTGGGTAAGGCTCATTGTTCCAAGTTAACAGCTCTAAAAGAGGTGGGTTGGTAATATATGCCCAATAAGTGTAATTATCATGTGGTATCTTATTTTACCTATAAATAATCCAATGTAAAACCACCATGTCCATAGTTTAAGTCTTGGCAGCATCTTCAACTCTAGGCTTGATTCTTCTGGAGGGGATCCACTGCCTTTCTCCTGTTTCTGTAATGATAAGAGCAAAACCTCCACCCCAAAATTTTACCTCTCCTTTTTTCCTTTTATTGGTTGTTTCATTTTCCAATATATTGGTTGTCCACATTTTTCATTTTTATTTTTATTAACCTCCCAATGTCTTTCTGCTGCTGTGGTATTAGAAATTTGTTGTTTATTAAGAAAATTTAAGGTAAGCAATGCTTTAGATAGTTTGTCTTTAGCAGATTCTCCTCCAACTCCCCCTTTTTGTTTTTGTAACATTAATTTTACTGTTTATAAACAAGGGTTTAACTGTTATATTCCAACCTTTTATAATATGTATACATACATTCACATGCTTACCAAACCAGGGGACACACTGATATACTTATTTTTGGCTACAGTTCTTGATATATACAAGATACATGTTAATATATATATTTAGTTTAATAAGCTTATACTGATAATTAGAGTGAGAAACAAGAATAACATAATCAATTAAAAGATTAAGTTAATATTGAACAAAGTTACAGAATGACAGATAAATAGAGCAGTTATATATATATATACTTACCAATATTTAGCTTTTAGTTGGGAAGTGTTGAATTAGCAACTGATACTAGAGTTTTGGTTGACTGTGTTGAGGATTAATGAATTTAGACTATAGATGCCAACTTGTAAGTATTTTGCTAATTCCTGAGGAAGGGGCCAGCCTCCTCAGGAAGGAACACAGCACTCCCTGGCAGTACATTTTAAGGGTTATGCATCAATCCCCGGGACAGTGGCCAGCTCCTCCAGGGAGGAATACAAAACCTTTTGAAATGTACTTTATCTTTTTTAATTTGTTACAAAGCATCCTTGATGTGCTTATTATTTTAGTTTCCATTTTTTAAATTATATATATAT
>JAQZBX010000804.1:0-29084 GCA_029593785.1 Cabassous unicinctus
TTCCGTGTCTGCTCATCTCCCCCCTGCTGTGAGGTCCTGCTGCATCAGCCCACCGCGCTGCGCGGGCCTGCCTGCTCTCACAAGGAGGCCCCGGGAAGTGAACCCGGGGCCTCCCACATGGTAAACGGGAGCTCTATCGATTGAGCCACTCCCGCTTTCCTCCTCTATTCTTTGAACCCCTGATTTGGTACCTCAACTCCTGCCTCAGGCTTAGACTGGAAAGGTGACTGGACACTTTAGAACTACAATCAATAACTAAATTCTGCATGACAGGGCTTGAGCTAGGTAACCCTCCTCATGCAAAGTGTTGCTGAACTATTTATTTCTGAGGTCTCTAAAGTATATATTATTATTTTCAGACACCTCACCATGAAGATCACCCGTTTCTGCGTGTGCCCTAATTTCCCCATGATCTTCAAATTTAGATCAGCTGAGAACACAGGTTTCTCACCATAGGCTTGGCTGCCTTACTTCCTCTGAGCGTCCACTCAGCAGCCCACAATAGAACTGACATTAGAAGATGCCCTGCCTCACGTTGAACATGCTATCAGTGTTATCTCCACATTTCATTGGTTAAGTTTTTCCTATTACTTCGTTTTAAGCCAGATCTATTATTTCCCTCATTAATCGTTTGATTATTTTTTAAGAATCAGAATGAAGTGTTCTATAAGTAACACTTTCAAATCCTTCTTGAGTTACACTAGACAATAAATATGGAGATCTGATTGTCATTTACATGTCTTAGATATTCTTCACAGCTACATAGCATCCGTGAATTTTATATGTGCCCTCTGTGTCCCCCCACATCACTGATAGATTAGGAAGCAAACTCACTGAGGGCAATTGTTCACCCTAATTATTGGCAATGTCTTTCTTTCTTTCATATACTCATTCATTCATTTATTCATGCAATATGCATTTCTTGAAAGCCAGTTTTGTGTCAGAGATTGTATTATATGTTAGGAACATAAGGAAATAGGCATTAAGTACCATTATCTCCAAAGAATTCACAATTGAATAGGATACAAATGGACACAATATTACGATAAAAGGGATAAAAAATGATAGAGTATAAAAGACATTCCTAGAGAGCAAGGATTGCTCTCTTTTTTTCTTTTTCCAGCAACATAGTTCCTGAAACAGAGAAAACACTAAAAGTATATTTTATAAATGAAGATCTATTATCCTTCATGATAAGTAATATATTATTTTTAGGGCATTTTATTCTTCACATTAAAGCCTTCATATTACTTGAGCAATGATATGCAATCATACATAACAGCTCTGGTGAGGTGGATGCCATCCCTTTGCCAAAAACTGCTGTTATAGTATCATAAACTGTGTCCAGTAAAATAAATTCAGTTTTTGAACACCATCTGTGTGCTTGGGTTGTTTACACTGAATTTTTCTTTCGTTTCCAAAGTCATACCATTCAACTGGGAAAGACATAATGTACGAAGTGTGCTCCAATATCATTACATTTCTATCTCAAACTTCAAACTGATAATGCATTCTAGGGATTTGTTCTACTCCTCTCTCCCCCTGAGAATCATTTCTTCACGCTTTTTATTAAAGAATTTTTAACTGCAAGTAACAGAAACCAACTCTGACTTCAGAATAAAATAATTTTATTAAAGTGATAGTGGGTACATTACAAAAATCAGAGGAAAGCTTCAGAAGCAAGCTTTGCAAACAGGTAGAGCATGGGAGACCAGGTATCAGCCAGAACCACAGCCAAAATCATGCCACAAAGCAGCCCAGTGAGGGCACTGTTGCCAAAGGGGACCACAACACTTGCACCCATTCCATTGGATAGTTAACTGCTGTTTGACTCTATCACTGCTGCCCCTGGAAATTCAATATGTTGCTGCTGCTGCTGCCGCCGCCACCTACCACCAAAGCTGATACATAGGATGGCCACTTCTGACTGGTCAAATCTGGGGCATGGGTAAGCATGGCATATGGCTATTATATACTGTTCTGCTAAGGAAGAGGCAGAAACCCTAAATGTTTTGCAGAAGCAGTTTTATTAAATGAGTTTCAGATTATATTAAATGATTATAACAATTGAGCAATCACAAAAAAGAAGAGTAAAGACATAAGAAAGAATGAAAGTATATACAACCACTCACCAAATCAGGGGAAAACACAACATCTGAACTCTCCCGTGGCTGGGGAGCCCCTTTGCAGCTGATCAGAGTCCCGATTGGAAAAACGGTCCCAGGCAGGGCGTCCCCTCCTGGGTGAGGCTAGACTGGCAGCTTAGGGGCTATCCCTTTTAAGGGGTTCTGAACCTCAGAACTTCAATGAGTCCTGCAACTCATGACGAATGACCTCATCAAAAGTAACTGAATCTCTCCGGCAGGGGGTGGCCAGCCCTCCACAGGAGAGACACGGTGTCTAAAGGGGTCTTTGTTCTATTTGTGGGACACTGAACAGGAACATAAAGGTTTTTAGCTTTTAGTTTTACAGGGGATACAAACAGAATGTGTAAATAACATGTCTGGTGACTTGCTCCTTTTAAACATTTGTTTTTGGGTAATAGATGATGGGGTTGCCTACATAGCAGCATTATAACATCCAAAGGACAAGTTAATCATTCACAATTCTAGGCTAAAACAGCAGAGACTATTGACTAGAAAACTTATGAATTCACAATTCTTAATAATTTTCTTATAGTATATCATACATATACCAAATTATGTGGTAGAAAGAGGGAGTGAGTGTAATTCTTGGCAAAGTCTACTTTATATCATAGATTCATAAAACCTAATCCCTAGTTAGGATAGATCTCAATATAACTAATACTGTATATAACTCTCTCTCCATGTCATTAAAGGTATCTACCTAAGGCATGTAACACATTTCCTTAAACCTAGTGATTCTTGTAGATTTCCCATATTCTTAGAGGAAACTGTGGAACCTTCACTGCAGAAAATAGTAAAGGCAATTTTACAAAGAAAAAATATTCTTCAGTCACATTTTTTAGTTGACATTTGTTACTGATTTTAATTTTCCTCTACCTCCACAGGAAAAAAATCTATACTTTCATCTTTTATAGTTTTTATAGTTTTTGCATATCGTGCCTGAATACTTTTTCTTCTTGAGATGTATTACTTAAACTGAGGTGCTGAGACCAGTTGGCATTTTCACATAATTGGTGAGGTCCTCAGGCAAGACAACAAATATAAACCATCCCCTGCAGGTCACTGAAACATTTCCCTTGATGTTCATATTCCCAGGGTACTAAGACAGACGCTTACCCAGCAGCAGACCCTTCCTATTCACTGCTGCAGGGAGTGGTTGGTTTTTTACTTCTCTAACCTTTTGAATTTCTAGTACTCTGGACTCCTTGCAAAATGCTACTTTTCCAACTCCTTTCCACCCCTTTCTCCCAAGCTCTGTTAATAAAAGCCAGCTGATTTCCCTACTTGAGAAGTCAGTAAATTGGGGGGTGGTTTGAAGAACAACTGCTTTTACTTCAGTGGGATGATATTTTTGAAATGGAATGAACCAGAGCAGAATAGGAATAGTTGCCAGAGTCATATGTGAGCTTAAATCCCAGTGCCTGCACTTCCCAGTTGTATTACAGGAAGTTACTCAAATTAGCTGAGCCTCCGCTTTCTCATATACAAAATATGGATAAATGATATATACAACGTAGGGCTTTTGTATGTACCCTGATAACCTCATAAACACTAATTGATACACAGTAGCAGTTATCCAAACTGTTAACAAATGCAGACTATGTAGAAAACCACCCCTGAATATTTCCAAAGTTGTCTTGCCTGTTCTGTTTTTGATTGTCATATTCATTGTGGTTTCTCCTACATAGATAATTTTTAAAATAAGGAAAGCAATTCCTTTGTGTCTCTCCTGTGCCTTTACTCCTTTTTTTTTTTTTTTTTTTTTTTTTTTTTTTTTTTTTTTTTTTTTTTTTTTTTTTTTTTTTTTTGAGGATACTTAGAATGTTCTGAACTGGATTGTATTAGAATCAATACACTCCCATCAAACTTTGGCTGTATAGTAATCCTTCAAAATATTAACTGCATCCATCCACATATAGGACACTGAGAATTAGAGTATTTCTTGTTTTCATTTTTTTAACCTAAGCATCTTAAACAATTTGATGTGATCTATCTCCTTTTCTCTTATAGCACATTCTAAAGTTTTTCCTCTAATATAGCCAGGTCAAAGAAAGAATGGCCTTTCTTTAGAAGAGTATATATACTATTTAACAATCACTGCAACTTAATGAAAGCTATTATTTGTATAATGATTTAAGTTCAAAGTTATTTTTCATGGACCCCTTTGATCATCCACTTCATCCACATCATTCACTGAGTTATATCAGGTATATGGTATCAGTATTCTTGTTATAAGTATTTTATAATCATCATCAGCCCTATCTTATATATGAATGAACTAAATCTCAACATAAGGATTTACTTGAGTTCACACAGAAGAGTCAGGGCCTGAAAATTTGTGCCTGCCAACACCAGTGAATGATACTTTTCTCCTGAAGCCAAAGACCTCCTGAGAAGATCATGTTATTAACATAATATTAATCCTCTCAGTTTAACTTTTTGCATTTGGACACATCTGTGTGTGTGAGACAGAGAGAGAGAGAGACAGAGACAGAGAGATTGTGTTTTATGTGTTATGTATCCATGGTCTCTTGTTCTTTGCTGGAAATAAGTATTGTTTTTCTATGTCATGTTTCTGCCTACTATGATGCCCCTCTATTATCTTCATTTGCTTATATTTCTTTTTGGAGTTTACTGTTTTAAAGAAATTCAAATAAAGCCAATAGGGGTCATTCTTTGCTTTAGCAAACTCTTTTGAAGTGACTATTTTTATACTGAACTCTGAGCCAGCAACTTAGAATTTAAAGATATATAAGCAAGACCCTTAGTCTGAGAAGTCAAAGTCATGTGAACCGCTGTGAATCCAATGATGTTCTCATGTAATACAACATACGTATGAATTAAGTCAGGAGAGTGAATTCTGCCTCTGGGAGTTGGTTAAGGCTACATTGTGAATATGACATAGCTAAGTGTGGATAAGTAGGTACTCTCTGAGGAACAGGTCCGAATGCTTCTTCACGTTCTCATAAGGGTCCATAAACCAAAGGCATTTTACGAAAACCTGAGCTTTAGAACACAGAGAAAGAATTCTAATTGCTGAGGTTAATTGAGTAGATAAAGGCTAGGCAGCTACTGGTTTATAAACTCTAGGACAATCTGTATTGGTGTTTTTAAGCAAAATGACATGATTGAATTTCTGTTTTACAATACTACTTTCTATTAGTAGCATGTAAAAATCCATATTTTAAGTTTGTATAATCTTAAAAGATATTTAGTTAACTCCTTTTACCCAGCAACATTTGTCCCTAGACAAGATACTACATCATGACACTGAACATTCCCAACTATTTATTTACTGGAATGTGATGTTCGACTCATCACATTAAATTGGATCATTGATTACAATCTATGTTCTTCTACAAAATTGAAAAGAATTAACACAGTTAAACATGATAGGTTGAATCACTTCACAGGAAAACCTTCTTGGGCTCATTTCATCCCAGTAGGATATCTCTGTTCCATATGTTTCTAACAATAGATTTAGTCTCACTCCATAGGTCTGGTTAATGAGAAATGGTTTATACATACCCTTTATTAGTTCCAACTAAATATTTTTAGTTAATACAATGATAAATGTAAAATATGAAATAAAATAATTCTGAGGAGAATGATCTAACACTTAAGTATTTAGTATGTGTCAGACATGTTAAATATATTGTCTTATTTAAAGGGAAAAGTGCAAGCAATAGTTAGGTTTTTGGAATAACAATCAATGTTTAAAATTAGAAAGTTTGCATCAAGTGATATAAGAAATGACCCATAAATTCCCCCTCTCCCATAAGTAATAAATCTGATTCAGAAAAATAAAATATGTAAATATATATTTCTAACTTCTATTTGACAGCTAGAGAGGTTGAATAAAGAGGAAAAGGCTCACAGCAGTATCTACCTGTGAGCCACAGCAAATGTAAAAGAAGCTCCTGTTCCTCAAATTCTACCCTTTCCTTGGCTCTTGGTGGCCATTAACATTATCATTATCCATAGCTATCTAGGGCCTCGTTATGTTTTCCTTATGTGATTCCTAAAGTTGCAGATTGACTGCCAGCCATCTGTGACCTAATTCTGTTGACTTAGTGGTACCCTTTGAAATTGTTGTTGTTATTGATGTGGTCAATAATAAAGAACCCGACTCTGTTTTCTAATGTTTGGCAGTAGATAGCTTTTAAGCCTTACCCATCCCTTTTTCCTCACTTCTGGCACTGGTGGGAGATTCAAACCACGCAAGTTTCTGCCCATGCTGCTGCCTTACTCTCTAACCACAATGAGCCAGTCTCCTTTCCTTGCTCTTTCAACCCATTTTGCACCTGCTTAGGAAGCACATCTGGTTTTCCCCAGAAAGCCTCAATTATGTAAGTAGTAAGTCTTTTCAGGTACTCTTGGTGTACATGTTGATGTGTATGTAGCTTCATCATTCTTGACATTTGAACCAAATTTTGGGTTGGGGTGGCCACCTAACAATCACCCTAATGGTTATCTGATCTGATTACTCTCAGTGGCTTACTGATTCAGAAGAGCATCTAAGAGACTTACAATTCCCAGCCCTCTATGAGAGAAGCCTTTTCTTCTTAACTTCTGCCTGTACCAATATTTTTTTTCTTTTACATGACTTCCTCTTTAATTTTCTCATAACTTCCATCGAGTCACTTATGCTGAGGAACATCCTAACAGTCCAGAAACATGCATGTTCGCTGAGTCAAAGTACCTCAGCTCCCTGCCACATTGAGAGGACCATCTCCAATTATGAGAAGGATATTTACCACCTCCTCCCCCCACTGCAAAAAATAATCTCAATTACAGAACCTTATAACCAAGAGTTTCAGTTTTAATGTGTGTCTTTTTTATTTTTTTAATTCTTCACAGAAGATCTATTGTATTTTTTTTTTTTTTCCAAATAGAACCAATGGTGACTGGCCTAATATGCTCAAATTGACTAACAGGGTACTCAAGGCAAGGATTCCTGCTAGTCTTGCATCACACAAATGTCAAGACCAGTACAAAGCAACAGTCAACAGGTTGTTATAAGGTTTCTCCCAAGTTGATGAAAGAGGCATTGGGTTGTATGGGTTCTAATGATAGAGCACTCATTGAGTCCAATTCAACAGAGAATGTTTCATAAGGAGACAATAGTCTCAACACAGAGACTTGAAGATTAGATAGAGCTTAGAAAATGGAGAAGTTCTAGAGGGATGGATAGCTTAAACTATGCATTGATGTGGGCAAACGTAGGACTGTTAGATACTATGAAAGAAACTTGTTGGCTTAAGCAAAGGGTTCATTTAGGAAATGTAAAAGTCATGTGTTATGTTGGCTGTAGGTATTAAAAAGTTATATGCTTGATGGGCTGTGGCTCACAAATGTCTGTCATTAATCTACTCCATTCATTCAGTTTAAAAATATTTACTTAGTACCTATTGGAGCTTATGTACTAGAGACAGAAAAAATATGTGTGAATATTTATAACTCCAAAATTTATTTGAGGGGCAGATAGCATTTATTAATACTGCTAGAAGGAAGATGATATGCAAATTTATATGAACACCTGCTTTCCTATTGACTGAAAATCAAATCTTCATTAGTAGAGCCTAATATAGATGTATAGTATAAACGATTTATCTGTAAACTCTTTTCCTTGGTAGTTAAGTTTGATAGTTTTGTGCATTCGTCACACAGTGACTTCATCACACAGTGACTTCTTAGGTTTTTTGGCTGTTGTCTTTCAAATGAAGTATATGATATGGATCTATATTCAATATTACCTCTTTTCTCTATCCACCACAGCTGGAAATCTTTAGATTTATCTAGGCAATTTTCTGCCCTTATATTCTGAATATATTTTTTAAAATTGCAAATAAGTATCTACTGGAGGATATATGAGTAATTAGCACAGTGTTCTTTTTATATGGTAAAAACCCAAGCTATATTTCAGTGACTGCCTCCCATAGTGCAGTGAGTTAAAGGGGATAATCCTTACATTATAGATGAGGAGACTGACACTTAACTAATTTAAGTAATTCCCCAAGACATAAGGGTGAAAATTAGCAAAGCCAAAATTCAAACCCAAGACAGTGTGATTTGAAAATCCATCTTCTCCCAAATTCTTCATGTTAGTTTTTACTACGTACTAAATAGTAAAATAAAATATCATTTATAAAATAAAAATAGGATAAATCATCCCTATGTAATTTCCATCCCATATTAACATCAAATAAACCTCCCTAGAATTTGATGGTATGTATTAAAAGTCTTTCAGACATATATTTCCTTTGACCTGACAATTACCCCGGTAAAACAATAATTAAATATATCCACAAATATTTGGCCACAGTCATCTCAGAGTTATAGTACTTGGGTCTGTAACTCATTTCACCTCTGGAATGCAGAAATTTTATCTGCCCCCACCCCCACCCCCAGCACCTCAACATGCCTGCCCTCCTCTGTGGCCATTTCTGGTCACACATTTAGTGATTTTTCCTTATTTATTGGGGGGAACATGAGCTCATCATTTAATGTATATTGGAGCAGCTTAAATAGCCACCTGTATCAAGAAGAGTTGGGTATTAGAAGTGAGATTAGAAAGGTGCCTGTGAATAAAATGCAAATCTACTGCTATCCTTCTACCTAAAACCTTTCTGTGACTTCCAGTCGATCTAAATATGAACGAAGATCCTTGCTTGGTCTAAGTGCGTACTTCTCTAGCCCTGTGGAATTCCACCTCTCTCTCTTTGAGCTCTAGCCATATTGCACTCTCAGTTCTTGTAATGTGGTAATGCCCCCTCCCAGCTCAGGATATTTACAAATGCTTTATCATCTCACTTAGAAAACTTCCATCATTCTGTACCCCTTTACAGTATCTTGTTAATACCTACTCGTTCTGAGTTCTCAACTCAATTCCTTTTGAGGAAGTCTTTTCTGAATGTTCAGATTAGGATTGCTCAATTTAGCAATTACAACACAGGAGGCCCAGTTAAATTTGAGTGTCAGATAAATAACAAATATTTTTAGTATAAGTATACCCCAAATCTTGCCTGATGTACCCTATATTTAATCGGGCAACCCTACCTCATATTGAAATAGATCTTTTCCTTAAGCACTACCTTCATGCCCTCATTCTTCCCCCTTTTGGAAATTCTCAGAATTCATAGTCATATACATACAGAATTATTGTGTTGTTCTATCCACTGCTTTGCAGGCTCCGTGAGTGAAAGGGCTATGTCTGTTCTAACCACCATTTTATCCTCAGTGCTAGAACACTGCAGGAAAACTGAGGATGTCAAACTTCAAAGAACAAATGAATAAACAAATAAAATAAAGTCTATATGTAAAGGTGAAACTTCAGGCTAATGGTGAAATTCTCTTCCCTTGGGTGGTATATTTTATATACTATTTAGATATTATGGTATATTTTAATACCATTAATAACTTAATAGCCATGAAAATAATATAAATTATACTGAACATTTATGGAATAATTGTTCTGATAAGCTAATTATTTTGTGCTGCACTATCTACTTTGCCAATTATTTCTTTTAATCCTTAAAACAACTCAATGATGTTTGTACACTATTAGCCTCATTTTACAGATTAGAATACTAAGAATTAGAGAAAAAATAATTTCCCAAAACTACAAAGCTGATATATTGCAAGCTGGATTGGAACCCTTGAATCTAAGCCCAGAGGTCATATATTTAAAAGCAGTGCATACATATGGCATACTGAGACATATTTTTGCAAGAGGTGGTGCTTACTTCAGTTTGACTACTTAGGGCACTATAAATTTCATTCTTTAATAAATATAAAGTACTCTCCAACTATGGCAGGGGTACAGGTTGTGTCTGTATGTTATGTGTGGATGAGCATGTCCATATGTGTACTTGTAGTTATATAAACCTAAAGGTAATGTTTTTACTTTAGAACTTTAGGGAAGATATGTAAAGCACTTGTTGGGAAGTACTACAAGAATAATCTACAATAAGTATGTATGTGTATGCATATATGCATACTTATATGGGTATAAAAACCCATGTACACACAACAACATAAATGTCTTCAGCAGGAAAGGATAACTTTGTAAACTCACTATATACCTATGATATTATGAGTTTTGAATAATGATAAGGAAAAGCCATTTAAATCTAAATGTCTTTCGGATTTCACATATCCCCCTTTTCTCTGAATCTAAGTCTAGCCTGTGATTTCTCGTAGACTTAGTAAAATTTTATGTAAGGTTACCAACAATTCAATATTATGTTAGTTGTTTTTGTGTCCTAAGTATCTTGGTTGCAAAAATACTCTGTTATTATGTACTATGGCTATTAAAAAGAAAAGTTATTGCCGATTGCTTAGTGAGAAGAAATTAGAAGTGGGTGTCAGTAACTTGCTGTATCCTTTACAACTTGTTTTACGTTCGTTCAAGCTGCAAAATCCACAAGCATTACTTAAAATGAACAGTTAGTAGTAGTTTTGCACTTCCCGAAACTTGAGACTTAGTCAAGTTTTATGATCTTGGTAATAAGGCATCCTGCAATTATGGAAGCTCACAAATCCCCTAGTGGGCTATGCCATATCTTATAATTTTAATTGATATGGGATATTATTTTCCTGAGTGTACATGTGGCATTTATCTAAAGCAATAATAAATAATAGATTCAGAGCCCATCTGTGGGGAAATGCCAATTTTCCTATGAGAATTGGGTACATCCTAGTATTATGTATTTAAACATGACATTTTATCAAGACTAGGCTTATTGCCAAATAAGGATAATTTTAGCTTAGTTTGACTAAATCTTATTTATATAGTTATTTAATTATCAAGGAGAAACTAAAAAAAGAGCTCCCAAACCCCTCACTAGATTGTGGGAACTAAGCTAGTTAAAAATTGTATCTCTAATAGAAAAAGAACCCCCTGAAGGGTTTCAAAAGAAAATCTATAACAACTCATATAGAATGTTCTATGCAATGTGAATTTTCTGTATTCAGTTCCTTATGATGTTCATCCTGTGAGATTGTTACAACTGCTTGTGAATGTACACTACATGAGACACTGAACTAAATATGTCTAATAAATACAATTTCTGCTTTCTCAAGGTCCATAATAAAACTATTGCAATGAATGTGAGCAACCACAGAGGAATAAATTATTATAGCCAGTTTTAAAGATTCCTGATTCTTAGAAAGAACAACTACAGAGAGAGACAATTATTATTCCACTCCTTTCTCCTCTTCTCCCTTCTCTGAAGGTATAGAGAGAACTTTCTTTGATTTCAAAATATATCTGAAAAAAGAAACATAGTATCACTTTCTTTTGAACTTGCTTCAAAATTGGTTAAAGATAAGACGAGAGAACCTCCAATTTGGGTAGAAATTTAATGTAAAAATTTCTCCCCAGGAGGCAATAGTTTGGTTGGAAATAGCTGCCTGGTGCCACTTATTTTGCAGACGATTGTCTCCATAGAAGTCCAGGAGACCTGTACTAACTAGAAAAGAGCCCTTAAAGCTGCCACCTGTGAATTATGTTATAGTTTCATTAATCTCATTACTTAACAGAAAAGTTTTGGGGTTTATGTTAGAAGTACACTCACCAACATCGTCTAATTTGCCTGGGAAAGATAGTTAGATCTACTATAGTTCGGCTTAAGAAAACAAACTTAAGAATTCACCTTACACTGCAAAAAGTTAGTGCTGGAAAACAAGACAGAAGCAACATCAAATGCCTATGTCTATAAACATTGACAATTTTAGGTCCCTGCAGCTAAATAGTTAGTGCACATTGAGCGAAATTACCTTTTTTAGAAATCTATATGCAAACACCCCTTCACTGGAGGATTTAACGAGTAATTTCCCATTTTGGTAGAGTAATGATCCATGAATGATGCATTTTAGATAAACTCTTAATTTTTAAAGCTAAGAGAGCTAAATTTTTTGTTCTGAAAGTTTTTTAGCGATTCTTCCAGGTTGAAGATTCAGATAATGTGACATGGCTGCCATCTTATTTGTTTATAGAGCATTGCATATATTTATATATCTCATTTATTTCTTCTCTTTTAGATGAATGTAAAATATAAGGAGAAAAATGTTTGGAGAGGATGGGGGTGTAAATCCTCCCACATCAATCCTTTATTTTGTTACAGGATAGTAAACATTTTTTTGAGGATCATACTTTATTTAGAGTAGCCTGTCTTTGTTTATGTAATTACTATTCCAAACCAAGGGACATCTGAAATTATATTCCACTGATATTTTATGGAGAAAAAAGAAATGCCTATGCACTTATGCTGAGGAATTAACATTACCACCCTCCCTCCCTTCCTTCCTTTGTCTATTATGTATGAAGCCCTTAATATGTAGTAGGATCAAGATAATTCCTGCCCTAAAGTCCATACACAATTGAGACAGGTAGGCATGTGAAATGCCAACCATAACTCAGTACAGTGGGTACCATGTTAAACTTTTTGAAGAGGATATAGTGGGAGTTCATAGGAAAGAAATCTAATTTAAAGTTATGACATCATGGAAAGTTGGAACATTACCAAGTAAAGATGACTTTTAATCAGGGTTTGAAGGAAAATAATGATCTTTTTAAAGAAGGTATAATGTGTTTCTAGCAAGGAGAACTGCGCAGGCAAAGCTATGAAAAGACAAGTTAATGAGATGCAAATAGCAGAATTTGCAGTGGAATATGCAAATGACATCCATGAGTTTTTGATATTCATGGATAGCATTTTGTATATAAAAAGTTCCTGCGTATTATTTATTCACCTTATGGTATTTTAGCATTTTGTTTAATTATTTTATTAGCAGCAAAGCCAGAATTCAAATCTAAAAATCAAAAACCACTCATGGTACAGCAAATTCATAGACAAACTGATTATCCTTCCATTGTATAGTTAACTGTCTATAGAAATCTTTCACTGATTTTTTTTTCTAACATAGTATTATAAAATTTTTCAACACAGGGAGAGGTAAGACTTTTACTATGAATATACTCATATACACTCTTGTTTTATTACATATCTCTCCACATATTCAGTCTCTACTCATCTGTCAATTTTTGGATGCATTTCAAAGTAAGTTGCAGGCATGAATATACTTGCATCTAAATACTTCATTCAAATCATTAACCAGAATTCAAAATTTATTTATGGTTCTTTTTTTTCTCTTTTGCGATAAAATTTCCATGCAATTAAAGTTTCACTTAATAAATCTTACATGTACTATTTCATGAATTTTGGTAAATGCATACACAAAAGCCTTTTCAAGATATAGAATATTTCCTTCATCCAACATTATTTGCCCATTTTCCTTCCTAAACAATCCCATCCTTATCATCCCCAAGGCAACAATATTTTTCTCATTTATTTCTGTCAGATATTACTTTTGCTGCTTCTACAACATTGTTTAAATGTAATAATACAATATGTTCCTTTTATATAAGGCTTTATTCTCTAAAATATTTTGAATTTCATCCATGTTGTTGGGTATATTAGTATTTCCTTCTTTTTGTTGATTAGTAATACTCCATTATGGAATATTGGTGACTTGGGGACAGTCACAGAAAGCAATAGCCTAAACTTTGACTAAAATTAATAGACTCCCTCAAAATTATAGACTTGCTTTTTAATAATTAATAATTCATCTCTGTCAAGCTCTGGGTTAATCAATTTTGTTGGTCTTTTCAAAGAAATACCTTTTGCATTTATTGATTTTCTTGATTGTTCTTCCACTTTATTTCATTGCTTTCTGCTGTTAATATTATTATCTTTCTACACATGTTATATATAATTTGCTATTTTTCTGTGTTCTTAAGTGGAAACCTAGGTCAGTGACTTGAGAACTTTCATCATTTCTAATATAAGCACTTAGAGCTATAAATTTCCTCTAAACATCTTTTAGCTATAGACTACAAATTTTGATGTGTTGTATTTAATTTATAATTTAGTTTGAAATATTTTTAAATTTCCTTTTGATTTATCTTTGGACCATGGATTATTCAGAAGTGGGATTTGTTTCCTAATATTTGTCTTTTTTTGGTTTTTAGATATCTTATGGTTATTCACATTTCATTTTACTGTTGGATGAGAATGTAAACTGTAAGATTTCAATCCCTTAAAATTTATTGAGATTTATTTCATTGTCCCTCATATAGTCTACTTTGCTCATGATATGTTCATCTGAAAGGAATGTGTATTTGGTAGTTGTAGGGTATGGTGTCTATGAATATCAACTAGGGAAGGGGAGTCAGAATGATTAGATCATCTTTGTACTGATGTGGTTTTTGTTGTTTGTTTTGGGTTTTTTTGGGTTTTTTCTTTCTTTCAGTTTTTGTATATGTTGCTGAGAAAAGGGTGTTAAATTGCCCACTATTATTTTAATTTTTTCAAGTTTTCTTTATGTACTTTAAGCTCTTTATTAGCTGCATCTACTTTTATAATTGTTTAGCCTTTGTGATGAATTGATCCTTTCATCATTTCACTGTTTAATTTCCCACTTTTTCTCTAATAACACTCTTTTTGTTTATGGCTACATTACATTATAATATTATATAGCCACTGCAACCTTCTTTTGCATACAGATTGCATGCTATTTCTTTTTCTATTCATTTACTTTCTATATATTCGTGTGTGTATATTTACAGTTTATCTCTTGTAGATAATATTCAGTCCAATTTTTTAAAAAATTCATCTACTTTCAATTTATCCATGTGTACATTTAAAGTTTGTCTCTGATAATATGTAGTTCAATTTTTAAAAAATCTGACAGTCTCAGCTTTACTGTGCAGAGCACTCAGACATCATGTATTTATTGATATGTTTTGGTTAGGTCCATCATTTCTTTACAAGTGTTCTCGTTCTATACCCTGTTTTTCTGTCCATCTTTTCCTCCTTTACTGACTTCTTTTGTATCATCTGAATAAAATTTTTAAAATATATTATAAAGACTTTTAGCTATAACTCTTTGCATTTTTTGTGATTTTTCTAGGAATTTGAATATATCCCCTAAGTTTGAAAGAATAATTAGAATCAATATTGAACCACTACATGTAAATGATTCCATTTAATTTCTCAATTAATTGTATGTAATAAATCTACATACCATGAGTTGCTATCTATAAAATAATTTGAGCAGGATATATCTGGCCTATCTAGACAGCTTATTTTAAATAAACCTAAAATTAAATATTTAAAGGAATGTTTCCTATAACCCCCTAGCTTACTTTTATCTTTTGAATCATTAGTATATTACCAGGTAAGGTGTATGATTAACTTGTGTCTGATTTGATAATTTGACTCTTTGCATTAACACATATGCCCACAATGATCAGATTTATAGGATAGTTCAGCTTGCTGCCCATCTTCAACAACACTGATATTTTATTAATATTTATATATTTTTTCTCATTTAGTTATCTATTCTGGCCTATGAATACAGTACTCTCAATATGATTTTGTTTTGTACTTTTTAATGTGATTAATAAGCTTACACACCTTTTCCTATGTTCATTGACAATTTTTGATATTCTTTTCCTAAATTTCCATTCAAGTCCTTTGCTCAATTTTTCTATTGAGTTATCTGCTTTTGTCTTATTTTTATTTAGGAATTCTTTATATATTCATAATTTGTTCTTTTCAACTATATTGTTGAAAGTAGTGTATCCCAGTAAGCAGATCTGAGTTGAATTTTAACATGCAAGACATTTTGAAGGAGTATCTTTGTCTTAATGCTGTGGGAATAAGAGTGAAAATTAGGATGGGTAAGAGAAAGAAGTAAAACTGTGGTGTAGTTTCCAAGGACAGCCTCAGCTGGCCTCATGGAGAGCTCTGGAGCTAGAATGGCACTTCGGAACTTCCCAAGCATGGCTGGGATTTACCAAGTTGGGTTGGGTTATACCCTTATTAGATCTTGAGCAAGACTAATCTCTGCAACTGAAGTAATTCCTGAAGAGGGTGACAGCTAAAGGGTGTCCCAGCATCAGGGATAGCATGTCCTCCATTGAAAGAGGTATCTGGGAATCTGGGAGGCTTATCAAGTTATCTTGTGTGTGTGTGTATGCATGTGTGTGTAAATTCATATGTGTGTGCTGTGTGTGTGTATATATAAGATCAACATAGATAGCATATACTTTGAAGCAAGATATGCCTATCCTAACAGTAATTATTCATTTTAGTAATGTAAGTACTTGATAGATAGTAGCTCCTATTGTTTTACTAACTTCTAGGCACTGTGTATACTACGTATATATTTTTAGATATGAAAAACATGAATAAACATTTCTACCCTCAAGGAACTAAATGGAATTATTTGGCATTTGATCTGATTCCATTTAAAATATTCTTGCCCATGTCAGAGTCTCAGATATTCATGCTTTGTTCAAAATAAATTCATAGCACATCTTTCATAATTGTAGCATCAATGACAGTTTCTAACCCTCTTGAAAATAGAAAGCTAAACTCTTTATACAGGGAAGATAAAGAGTGATGATGTGGCAGGTAGGGGACTAGCAGAGGGCCAGGGAAAGGTGTATATTGCTTTCTACTAAATTTGGATAAAGTTCAATAGGAATTAAACTCTTTTCCTCTAAGCACACTGTGGGGAATTATGAAAGACAAGCCAGTGCTATTCTGAACTTGGCAGCTTATTTATTGTTTTATAGATTTCCATTCAGAGAAGGACAAAACTAGTAACACACTTGCCACAGTTTCCCATCTATTTTGTCTTAAATCTGTGAGTGCAGAACCCATTGCATGTAAACTATTGAATTCGGTTTATTGTCCTCCAGATTTAATGTGAGTTTGAAAAGAAATTGTTAAACTTTTCAGTTTCAACGAATAAAGAGGGGGAAATACTGTGAGACAGATACAAGTGGTGCACCCTATTCAAATAACATTTCCCTGTAAATCAGTATTTCTCAACTGAGGGTGGCTCTACCTCCTAGGAGAGTTTGGCCAAGTCTGGAGACATTTTTGGTTGTCACAACTAGAAGATGCTCTTAGCATCTAGTGCATAGAGGCCTGGGATGCTATTCAATTTCTCCAATACACAGGACTGTCTGAACTCCCAAAAAAAGAATTATGTGGCCCCAATGGTCAATAGTGGCAAGAATGAAAGACCTATGATAGTCAAGGTGAGGATAGTTCATTGTATTCAAGGAAGAGTGTTATCTGTTTTTCTAAGTGATTTTGAAGAAGGAGTGTTAATTATTTTCATTCCTTTTAACTTTTATTATTTATTTTTAAAAGGACTATTTATCAACTAACTGAGAATATAGGGTAATTAGAAATATTAAATTACAGTTATAAAAAGTACCAGAATTAAAATCAAGGCTCCTAAAATCAGAGAGACATGAATTTGAGATCTAGATCTGCTATTTATCAGCTTGTAACCATGGCTACATTACCTTGTCTATCCTTAGTCCCCTAATCTTGCAATAGAACTTACCCTCATTTGTTAAATGTAGAAATTAAATGGAATCGGGCCATGATGGAATAACTTTTAACAGACCATCATTCTTATCAAAAACAACTAGAAAAGCCAGATAAAATATATATCCTTTTGTAGGCACCAGAAAGCTGCCAAAGGAGCCAGGGGTTAAGGGACCAAGATTCAGGAGAAAAGGAGGCTCAAAGAGGCGAACCCTGAATTCTACATGTCATTTTTCCCCTTGGGGCATTGGCTGAATTAATTAGCATAGTATGAGATGGAGAAGCCAGACCAAGAAGTCAGCAGAGCTTTTGATGCTCTCACAGGTCTGGGAAGGTGGAAATTAGAATTTGGCATTTCCAAAGAAGATAGGATTTGAGGGAAAGGAGCTGGAGAGGAGTGAGCCAGGCATGCTGGACCTGCTTCACATCAAGGAATTAGCCGCATCGTAAGTGCAGAGTGGGAGAGATTAAGAAACTCTGCAGAAAGGGGATGAAAGCCTAAACAGCCATTTTAATAGTCTCATGATCCTACAGATTAAGAAATTGAAGTTGAGACCTGCTAAGGAGGAAGGCTGTGGTAGATTAATACTCCTCAAAGACTGCACTCTAGGAATGACAGCAAGCAAGAGTTAGACTGAAGCTCACAAGGGCCGTGGAAAAGGATCGGAGCAGGATATTGAAGCCTCAGCAGGAATGGAGGGCATTCACCCAGGGCAGCAGTGATGACCCAGAGACCTGTGCCAGAGCCTGAGCAAGTGAGGTGTCTGTGCAAGGGAAAGGGGAGCAGCAGTGGCCCAGCATGGGGGTTTAGAGCCAAGTGGGGTGAAGAGAAGAGGCGCCTGTTGGGGTTGGGTGTGCCAGTGATAGTCCAGCATGGGCTATTGGAACCAAAACAAGGTTAAAAAGGTATCTGCACAGATCAGGGTAGCAGAGGCTGAGAAGCAGTTTCCCACTGCTTTGGGAAACAGTGAGGCCAACAGAAGTTTTATTTAATACAAAAAGAAAACAGATTGAGGATAATGGCAGTCAAGTTTCTCACTGTCAGATGAAGGAATTACAAAATGGAAAGTGGAAAATCCTGAAGAATCCTGTGATATTAAATTATAATTGGAAGCATTGGTGTGAACTTGTATTTTTTATGTATTTATATGTATGACATTTATATATGCATATATGTACAAGTATGCATACATATACTTATGGATATGAATTATATACATGTTTATATATGCGTAAATGTGTCTGAGTTATATATACATACATACTTATGCATATATATGCATCTCAAAATATGTGTGTCTGAGTAATATATGTAAATACACATCCATTCTATATCCCTGTCCACTGAGAAGAGCCGGAAACAGTGACATCCAAAACCCCAATATATTTCATGCTGTAACATTGATTTCCAAATACCATTCCCCAACAAAGTGTACTGAGAATTCTTTGAGAAAAGGCTGGGCAGGAAAGAAAAAGATGAGCTTGAAATAACTTCTGATATAAAATAAATTCTCAAAAATGATGAGATAATGTCAAAAGGAAGCAGAAACCAACTCAATTTGGATTCCACTTGCTAGATCTGGGACAATTTTAACATTAATATAAATAATGATATCAGATTATAACCCAGTGGATAAAATAGGAATAAGGCATTCATATTTATGTAAGGAAATGGCTAAATAAATGGGAAGAAGATAGTTTTACTTTACAGCAGAATGCCAACTAATGCAGTAAGAATGGTGGAATTTGAATATCACAGTTTGGCAAACATCATCATAATAATTAAATAGTCAACAAATATCAACATTTAAGCTTGTAGGTACATGCTTGATGAGGAACAGGATTTTTTTGGGACTCAAAATATCTCCCCCAAAATACTCAGCAATTACAAAAATAAAGGGAGTAAAATTTACTGTAGATAAACCTGGTTGATACTACGTTAATCAAATGATTAAAGGTGAAATTACAAGTAACGAGGCAAATCAAAACGGTGTACTAGCTGAGAGGATATAAGAAGAACACATCACTTCTCTAATGTAGTTGTCAACAACACATAACTTGAATCTGATCCAGGCAAATTCTGAGGGGCGTGCTTCCAAATAAATGGCCTGCTTTTTGAAAGTGACAAAGTCATTTAAGACAAAGAAAAACAGAAATACTCTTTCAAGTTGATGGATACTAAATGCAAAACACAAAAGTCCAAAAGGGCATAAAATATAGAAAAAGAGTAAATAATAAATGGAATATGGTGAAAACAGTTTTTATAACTAAAGGCCTTCAAAGGAAGAAGAAATAATTTTTTGGGAAGAAGCAATATTTGAAGTGATAAAAGACAAGATTGTTTTAAGACTGATGAAAGACATCAAGCAGCAGATTCTAGAAGCACTATAAATCCTAAACAGGTAAATACCAAAACAAATCAAAATAAACAAACAAAAGCTAGGCAAAAGAGCCACCTGGGGGTAAGCGGTGGGACACACCTTACCTACAATGAAGCAACAATAAATCTGATGGAATTTCTACAGAAACAGTGAAAGACAAAAGACTAACAATGTATGTAAAAAAAAAAAAAAAAAAAAAAAAAAAAAAAGCTACCAATGAAGAAATTCATGATCTGCAAAAATAACATTTTCAAAAGTATAGGCAAACAAGACAAATTTTTAGGCCATAAAATCTGAAAATGCACCTCCAGCAGACCCATATTTCTTTTTTTAAAAAAGTATTAAAGTGCATTATTCAGGCAGAAAAAAATGATTCAAGATTTCAAGATGGAAATACAGGCTCAATTAAGTGCAAATGAAAGGTTAATATGTGGGTAAATCTAGATGAACATGACTGTTTGGGGAAGTTGTTAGATGGGGTGGATGGAATCAAAGTATTTTAAAGTCAGCATTGCCTGGAAGGTGGTAAATTTTGAAATAAATGTTAACATAAGTCAGAATTCACATTATCTTCTTCAATTAATATACTCAAGTTTCAAGAATACAAACTTAAAAGGAAAATAATAGCTAAAACTGGAAAATAAACAATGCTTTTAAAATCCCATACATATAAAGGAAAGAAAGTGAATCACAGAAGGCTCATCCAAAAAAAAAATATTAACGCAGTGGATATAAATTCAAATGTATCAGTATTACAATGAATGAAAAATGGCTGCTAAAAACAAGAGACAAAGATTTTCAGGATGGATAATAAAATTCCAATTATGTTTTGCTTATGGAAAACATTTTAAATGTATGAATACAGAAAAATTGAAACCAAAAGTATATACATGCATGTATCTTATCTCTATACCTATATATACATTATAGATACTTATACACATGAATATACTAGCTATATTAGTTTTACTGCTACACCAAACAAGCACTAACCAAATGAAAGCAGGTATACCTGTATCAATGTCAGACAAAATGGATTTTTTTTAAGCGAAGAAAATACAGATAAAGATATTTATTGCTATTTCACAACGATGGATGTCAATTCATCAGGATGATATAACAGTTTAACATAGGCTCAAAAGAGACCAAGCAAAACATTAAAAGTAAAATCTTTTATAGTCTAATGTACAATAGTTGTGGGAAATTTTAACACATTTCCCTCAATAAAAACACAAAACTATATGGCTTGCACTAGCAGGTATCAACACTTATTTATAAAGCAACAATCATTAAAACAATAGTCTTGACACAAGAATTGACCAATAGAATAGAGGAATCCAGAAGCAAACTAAATGTATGCAGTCACTTGACTTGTGACTAATGTGAAACTATAGTATAGGAGAAAGAATGGCCTTTTTAGTTACTGGTCAATAAATATCAATCCATATTTTTCCATATCCATATAAAAATAAATCTTGACCCTTATCTCACATTGCATACAAAAACCACTTTCAATTGAATTGGATATTTAAACATGAAGCATAAAAAAAAGAAAGCTTTTAGAGTATAACAGAATGTCTTCCTCAACTTGGAACAGGTAAGGATGTTTAATTAGGGACACAACATAACCATAAAACCCAAATGTGAAAATTGAACTACATTTTAATTGATTTCCCATTAAAATATAACATTTAAAGAACATGAAGTCAGAATGGTGCTCTCTTCCAGTCACTAACCCCTCTGCAAAGTTAGCCATCATTCTGACTTCTATCACTATAGGTGGTCTTTTATGGTTTGTGTGATTGTGTGACTAAATTTTCATTCAATATTGAATTCATAAGATTTGTCCCTGTTGCTGTTTTAGACATAATTAGGCACAATTATCACTATTGCATTACAATGAATTACTAAGCATTATTAAATTATTACATTTGAATTTTAAATAAACTTTCTTGAAGCACAACAAACATACAGAAAAACAGAAATCAGAAGTGAAGGGTTCCTGGTTTTTCACAACATGAGTAGAGAAAAGCAAACGTAGGTGCCCTTCTACATAAAGGAATTTGCTTTCATAATTTCAAGGTTTGGATGGATTTGTTTCTATTGTATTTTTATTGGTAAAGCAAAGGCTTTGAGATTTGCTATTTGATGGCAATTTATAACTTTTTCTCTTGTACCAGTTTGCTTTTGGGGGGGATCAGTTGGGGGCAATTCTTACGGGTTCCCTTATTAAGTAAGACTTCAGCTGAGTTACAAAATCAGAGATTAAGTAAGAACACTCAGAGTTGTGATTTCGGTTTTCAAATGAAAGGTTTTGTAAAGGTTGGCTACCAACGTTGTGAGAGATTTTCCTGTAGAGAAAGATAAAAATTATATGGTCTCTTCAACTTTTAACAAGAAAATGCTCAATAAAATGTCAATAACTTCAAAAAATTTGTAAGTTCAAATGAAGAGCCTCAAGCATAAAAATAACTGTTACTCCTATTAAGTATTCCTTTGATTTGTCCATTTGGATAAAAGGGAGTCCTTGAGTATTTTTGGAATTCTAATAAATCAGGAGAGGAAGATATGCTTTTAATTTGTTGAGATAGCTTTTACTAACAAGTTTTAATAAGTTATCTCCTAATAAGGAAGCTGTTACATGTCCCCACATCAAATTGTCAACTAATTTGCATCTAACCTAATGAAACTACAAAGAGTCTATAACTTGACAAAATAGCCTGCTGTGTATGTTTGTTAACAAAATTGTTTAAGTAAAATTTAAGGAAGATTAATCTTGGGATGGCTGCAACAGGTAATGCTTGGAGCCTTTAATTTCTGCTAGTGGTTGTCTCATTCTCTGGATTCTACTTAATTTTCCTTTTCAAATGAAGTTTATTTTTTAAAATATAAAGGTTAGTTTTAACCACAGGCCTGCAAATCCCCAAAGTTCACCGGCTCTTTCCCCCGACCCTCCCCCCAGTTCCATTATTATTCTACTAGAGACTTACTGTTATTCTAGCAATGGAAGAACTCTTATTGATGTAAAGGCAATGGCTGCAAGAGGTTCTGAGGGATGGAAGAGGGACGAATAAGTGTAATATGGGGGCATTTTCAGGACATTGGAGTTGTCCTGCATGACATTGCAGTGACAGATACAGGCCATTGTATATTTTGTCAGAACCTACAAAATTGTGTGGGCCAGTGTGTAAACTATAGTGTAAACTATAGTCCATGGTTAGTGGCAATGCTTCAATATGTGTTCATCAATTGTAACAAATGTACCACACTAATGAGGGATGTTGTTGATGTGGGAAAGTGTGGGAGGGGGAGGGAGTGGGGCAAATGGGAATCCCTAATATTTTTTATGTAACATTTATGTAATCTAAAACTTTTTAAAAATAAAAAAATAAAAAAAATTTATGCAAACTCTTGAGAATTTGAAAAATAGGTAGAGGTAAAAAAAAATAAGGGAAAAATTTACCTTTCACCTCCCAAAGCAACCTGTTTTTAATAGCTTAATGTAATTACTTAGAGTTGATTCTTGATATGCTCATTAGCAAAGTTGGTATTATATTTTACATGTAATTTCATAAACTATTTTCACTTAATATTATATTAGCATTTTAATGTAATAGCGTCCCCTAAATTTTTTAATGAATAAAATATAGCCCATCATATGGTTATGCAATGATGTAACTGATTCTCTGTTATTGAACTTTAGGTCATTTCTCATTTCTGGTGCATAAATAACATTGAATAAAACCTTTTTCTGTATTTGCAATTGAGTATTTATTAAAGATTACCAGAGATAAAATTAGTGGATCAAAACATATTAAATAATTGAATATTTTGTCTTGTTTCTTATTAATCCCTTTAGGTAATTATTTAGTAACACTGCTCATAGAAATATGATAGAATGTTCACTTTTTAAAAAAAAAAAATTAAAGATATTTAGATTACATAAATAAAAGTTTTTTAAAGATGTTTAGATTACATAAAAAATATAGGGGATTCCCATATGCCCTGCTCCCCACACATTTGTCCCCATTAACATCCTTCATTAGTGTGGTAGACAGAATGTTCACTTTTGTGTATGTCTGTCTACCAAAGACTTTCAGATACCGTGCACAAGTTGTTAACTTTTATCCTTTCTACATATACTGTGGGTTGGAGTTTGACCAAAGCACATAATTTAAAAAAAAATTTTTTTCTCATATTATACCATTTGTTCTTGCAGTCAAAATAACATTTTATTATTACATTCAAAGGCCTTATCTATTTCTATGAGATTTAGTGAGAGAGAGAGAAATGGATGAAAGGGAGGGAGGGAGAGAGGAAAAGAAAATCTTAAAGTACAGATGAGTAGAATAGCATGCCATCTGGCATTTAGTTAACCAAGCCTATGGGGAAACCCTGCCTTGGCATGCCAGGCAGCTGGAAGGGTTTTTAAAAAGACAAAGAATCATGAGATATCCCAATGTATTAGAAAAGCTGCAGCTAGTTAGTAATGATGCTTTTCAAATGGATGTTACTTTTTTTTGATTGATTGGTAAGGGCCAGAATATGATATCTGGATGCAAGACTAAAGTGTCTGAATCCTTCTACAGGCAATGGAAGAATGCAAGGGAGAGGAAGCATTGAAGAATTTAAACAGATAAATGATTTTTTCAGATAAGCGTTGAGAAAGCATACATTGGCAGCTGTGTGGACGGCAAATTGTATGTCATCAGGAAGATAGAGCCTAGAGAACCAGGGCTATCATGGTGGCATTATGGTTCATGTCTAAGTGGTATATCAGAGTTTAAGTAAAGCCTCCAAGGAGTAACATACAGACCTTCAAATGAGCTGGAATACACGGAACTGCCAGAGTTCCTGCTGAGAGTCCAGTTATGGAAGAGATTCTGCCTTTTAACAACGATATTTGGGATATTTAGTAAATAAGCACCATGGTTTGGATTCAAGAAAAATTGGTTTTATTTAATGTCAGTTCCACACATGAAATGCTTAGCTCTTTCCCAAAGCCTAGGTGGGGTTGGATGAATGGACAGTGCTGTTCCTTAGACAGTTTTGGTGATCATTACTGGCTCTGAGGGGAAATTGGGAAGCATGCCCACATGGATTGGTGTCTTTCCATTCTCAGTAATGGCCTGGCACATCAGCTGCTACAGTGTGCCTAGACAGAAAAAAATTTCAGCATTCTGTACCATTCCCTAGTAGGGCTTTCAGAGGTAGAGTCAGATAATTACCAATTAACCAAACAAACCACCACCTTTGTTTTTCTCTGCAGAATTCCTCATTAGTAAGAAAGAAATGCTTAATTTTTTAAAATTTTTGCTTAATATTTATTTATAATCACAGTGTTTAAGATATAATTTAAATGACAATGCAATTATGCCCTATCTGTAAATCTGAACTTGATTTTAATAGAATCTTGCCTGTATGTTCACTGCTGAGGCTTTCGTTCTTCATTATAATTGGGTAAGTAAAAAAAGAAGGTTATAAAGAAAATGGCATCCCTATTTCAGTAGCTTTGAATGTTATCTTTACTACCACTATATTTGATAACAAAGTAAGAACTAGCATTTGTGCATACATGCCACCTTTTGATTGAAATAATGAGTAATCATAATGTTCTACTAAGAAGGGTTTTGAAAATCAGACAACCTACTGATAAACTAATGATTTCTCTTTTTTTTATTCCAATAAAATCATCTCCTAGGGTGACAGTTTTCTCATAACATGCACAAATATATATCATTCTATATATTGTATTAACGCATCAATGAACTGCAGTCAACAATCCAGAAATTCTTCTTTCTGCTTATATGGTTAAATGGCCCGTAAATGATCTATTTAAAAGACATTGCATACATCTTAAATGATAAAAACCTTTTATAAAGAAAGTAAGCAGCAGCTACTTTTTTGATCAAAAGTTGCTAGTTACATTATGTTTAAAATAAATGTGCTAAAGTTTTCATTCAGAAATGCTTTAGAATCCTGATCATCAGAACCTGATTCTAATCACTGAAAATATATTTGCATTATAAATTATTAAATTAGCATGCCTTTCTGTGTCATATCAAATATTTTCATGGGTCTGCAACTATGGAGTGTGATGCTTTAGGGGAGTGTTGAAAAGACCATGGAAAAAGGACCTAAATTTTAGTCCTGTCATTGCTATCACTAGCTGAATGACATTGAGCAATTCCCTCTAACAGTCAGGATTTGTTTCCTCATCTGGAACACACATGTTCTAAACTAAATAATATTTAAAGTTCCTCTGAGTTCTGAGATTCTATGGTGCTATGTTCTGTCAGGTAAGATAACACCTAAGAGTGGCACAGAGTCCAGACAAACTATAGTGGCACTTAGAATAAAATTCTGAGCCTCTAATGTTCATTACTGAAACAAGCGTATATTGCTGCTTTGTTCAATAATCACAACAAAATACAAAAGGACATGCAAGCTTAATTTCAAAAGGATTGGCTAACTTTTTCTTCTATTTTCTTTCATTTACTGTTTGTCCTTTTCAAGACCACATCATAATTCAGGCAAGCAATACTCCTTGCGGCAAATTTGATAGTTGGGTGTAAAAAGGAGGTTGGTACTGAACACAGTGGGGCTTATGGTGTCATGTGGTGCAAGGAGAAGCTGAACCTGGAGCTACAGACAGGAATGTATGTCACAATGTTTGAAGGTCATAGGAAACTCTAGCCTAATTCAACAAAAGAGCAATGTAAAAAGTAATTGAGTCTTGCCAGGAGAGTAAAGTACAGAGAAGGTAATTAGGCATGTGTGATAATTGAGTCTAGCCTGATTGGGGGGAGGGGGGCTCATTTAGTGGATATTAATGGAGGTCAGCCCACTCACCTAAAGCACTTAGAAGAGTCAATGGGACAGAAATTGATACCAGAACTTTTAGATTCAAACAAGGAAATCTTGGAGCAAAACTGGGGCATGGGTTTCCAGATATAATTGTACCCATCAGAGTAACAGAAAAGACAACGGCTCTAACTAGATAATGGCATCTGAATGGTTAAACTCAATAATTATGAAGCTGGTCATGGATTTCCTGTCTGAATTGAGATAAAATTGAGAATATGAGTATGAATCTTCAGTTTAAGGGCATATACTGGGTTGGGGGAAAGTTGAGCAGGTTCTGCTATTGGGAGAGAAAAGCCAGAGCCAATTGAAATGGAAATTGGACTAACAATTTACTCTTGTCAGTAATAGGACTCAGAAGGCTTAGGCTAACCACAGTTCTCACAACAGCATGTACCTTAGCAGACAAAGAATAAAGCTCGTTTATATATATATATAATACACACATATATATGTGAAAAAGAGACAGTGAAAATGCACCATATAAAACAAATATGTAACATTTATACTTTAATGAATTTCTTTCCTTTTTATGTTGCAAAATAGAGTATGCAATTATGCCTCTAAAATTACCAAGTTAAAATTTAGTACTAAGTTTTTTTTAAAAGCTATTACAAGATTAAAATATAAAATTTATATATTTCAAAATTATCACAAAGTTCTAAAATTTGAGCCTCTCAATGTTATGTATTTATAACAGGGTGGGGACAATTACGTAATTCTTCAACTTTTAATCAGGCTGGCAATAAATGTTTAAAATAAAAGTACTTTGAGTTTCGTATTTATAGTTTAAAAACAAACCATCAAATCATCAGTGGAATAACTTACTCAAAAATACTTTTATTTTTAGACAATAGTATTCTCTCATTCAAATTAACTTCTTTTGAGTGTTTGCATTTTGATTCCTGTCATGCCTCCTCTTACAAGAAGAGTAGGAAAATTGCATTATAATGCTTTTTATACGGATACACTCTGCTTTCCTGGGTGGTACTCTAACCATGGCTATTCTACTTCTGGATAAAGATTTAATAATACCACCAGCCAATAATGATTAGAGTTAAAGTCAAGAACACAAAATAAAAGACTATAACACCAGAGTTCTATTTTGAAACGTTTAGGCCAAACATTTTTCCTTACTCTTTCCATACCCAGTGTGTTTCTTTAAACTTCCCATTGACTTATTTAAGTTTGGTTAATTGTCTCATATTACTTGAATGTGTATATAACTATACTTTCTGATATTTTCTTGAAGAAATAGATTATATCTATTTTTACATCAAAGTTAAACATACACATCACTTAAGGTAAATACTTGTTCAAAGCTTTTTATGAAAAGCAGACATCACTACTAAAAGAAGCAGACACTTTTGACTCTTTAAATGCTTATTTTGGTATGTCCTTCTATATTTCTAGATAACATCTTCATCAGTTGCCGATTTACTCTAAGGCTAATGAAGCTTAGTTCCCCTCATATTTCCCAGTATGAAATATGGGCCTTTCAAATATTGTAAGCTCGAGTCCTCTTAAAACCCGAATCTATTCCCGAGGCTTATATTGTCTTGATTTATTTATTTGTTTATTTATTTATTTTTGCTTTTAGGCATTATTCTGAAATTTTCACTCCTGCCTAGCCTCTGTTTCCACTAAGGTTGTTCATATGATTGATCTAGTTTTTCTCTTTCATGTTAGTATCTTTCCTCAGATGTCTACCAACTTGTGGCTGCTTGCTTATATTTGAGTAGAGCAACTAAAAAGTTGATGATAAACAGTGAGTTCCTGCGTAGAGCTTAAACACAAAGGCCATCAGTTAAAATCGATCTGGTTGGACTGTTTCATTAAGGAACAGTACTTGCAGGTCTTTTTATCGGATTGGTTTTAATTTTCAAATAAAGGAGGGCAAATGGATCATACCCTGAGACCTGGGAATTGATCACAAAATGAAGGGAATTCCTGGGGTGATTGTGAAGAGAGATCATAGAAAAGAGCTGTGCAGCCGACCTGGAGAGTAGCATCTCCAGGATGGAATAGTCATAGGATTCCAGGAAAGAGGTCTGCAAGAAGAAGAAATTGATGGGATGCATGGTATGTTGGAAAGGTTAGAAGGCTGATTTATATAATCAGAGGAATGTTTGGAGATGAACTAGTCATAAGTAAATATAAAACATTTGTTTAATGAAATAAGCCAACAAAAATAAGATAATTAACTGTAAGGACAATAAATATTTGGGCTTGAAAGTAAAACTAATTGCAGTGTATTATATGGCTCCCCTGTGAAT
>JAQZBX010000804.1:29184-49897 GCA_029593785.1 Cabassous unicinctus
AAAAAAAAAAAAAAAAAAGCAGTATAAGCATTTTATTTAGATATACATAGATGTGAAAAGAAACATCTAAAAGCATTGCAGATTGTTTATTTAGGGATGTAAGAAATGGAGGTGTAGGACACAGCTCATTTTCCTAATAGGCCTTGTGTTACTCTATGTGCAACTACAACAAAATTGTGTCTCATTAATATCCTCAGAGAGATCAGAAAATACATTGAATCCTTAAAACAAGAACAGAATGCTGTTAAGAAAAACATGCAGAAAAGGAAAAAGCTCATGATTTTTAAAATGATAACACAAATGAAAGGCTCAATAAAATAGCTAGAAGATAGGGTTGAGGAAATTTCTCAGAAAGTACAACAAAAAGAAACACAGATATGGAAAAGGAGAGAAAAGATAAGAAAAATTATAGGAAACACTCTGACAGATAATACCAAACTTTTATATAGCACTTCTAAATGCCAGCTATTATATAGATAATAGCTATATAAACTTTTATATAGCTATTCTAAATGCTCTTCAAAAATAAACACAATACATTCAACTCTGAAACAATTCTATAAAGAGAGATTATTATGATGTATATTTGGCAGATGAGAAATCCTAAGGTCAGAAAGCTTTTGGCAATTGACATTACCCACACAGCTGCTGAGGATGCAACTTGGATCTACAATCAGACATTGTGACTCCAGATTCTGAGCTGTAAACCTCTACAGTACAATGGAATAGATAAGATCATCAAGCCAATACTTTGAGAATATTTTCTAGACTCTAGATTGAAAATGTTCATTAAATGCCCATAACAATGGATGAAAATGGACCATCCTGGCAGAAGAAAATATTTATACAAAGTAATTAAGAACCCATAATAGCATTGGACTTGCCAACAAATAACAAGAGAAAGTACGAAAAATGGGCAAAATCTTTTTAAATATGAGAGAAATTTATCTCCAACTTAGAATGTTCTACTTAGCCAAATTGTGCAATATGAGGTCAAAATATAAAATCTTTACATACGTGCAAAGTATCATCAGTTTAAATCCCCAGGGAAACATTCTTTACTTTTCCTAGACTGAGCTACATACTATTCCTATATATTTCCATGAACTTTGGGACATGTTTCTATGAAAATGCTAACAAAACTCCATTAAACAAAACTTTCTTCCTCCCTTCCTTCGTTCTACCACAAATACTTTTGAGCACCTACTTCAGTAAAGTGTTAAGTATACTTGGTCAACAATATGAGCCTGCAAGGGAGGAGAATGCAAATAAAGTTTGTAAAATAATTATGAATAAATAATATTAAAAATATGAAGAAAACAAGTAGGCAGACTGAGACCACATTTTCATCTGCTTAAGAGGTTTTTTAGTTTTGTAACCTCAGGGCCAAGTGCAGTGTGTTTTACATAGCAGTCACCCAATAATTTTTTGGTCAACTACAAACATTAAATATTTGTTCTAATAATAGAAACCATTTTATTTTGCTTAACAGAAATAATCTTTGTAGTTTGTGTGCATGCATCAAAGAATTGTCATTAATTTTACTCTATTATTAGGCCTCTTAACATCTTTTTTATCCTTTTATATTCTTGTTTGTAGAATATGATTTTTCACACATTGCACAACAATATTTAAAACAATTATCCCATCACCACTTTTGCACCTGTTCAATGGAGATGAGGAGAACAGATGATCGAAGTACCTGATTAATTCATAGAAAAGAATGCTTTCAACCTGCTTTGCAATTCCCAAATTTCTCGAGCAAGCTACAATCTAACCATAAGATTCTGCATGACTGACAGTGTCATGCCCAGTTTAAGAGTAGATAGATAAATGTGATTAAATAGTGGTCTAAACGTAATTGTGCGATGGTGGGAAATGTGGTAGAAAAGATTATCTTTATTACATAATGTGCTACCAAGTTTTTATACATTGTTTCTGTTTATGCAATTTTCAAGCTTTAGTAGCTTCTGTATATTTAAAATATGCAGCTGATAAATCTTTTGTTTCATACAGCTTTACTCACCTCTCCACTAAATATATATAAAGGTATAAACAAGAAAGATTTACTACTTAGACTTAGTAGGAATCAACCAATTATTTATGCTAATTAACTTTATTGGTAATTTTACCATTCCTTCGGAAATGTCAGTGAACTGCACCTAATTAGTTTTGGATATTGGGTTGTGTGTTCTTTGAAAATAGCAAGGAAATTCTTCTCTGAAAATAGATAGTAAAGCAAACAGGTGAGTGGTTTCAATTTGCAATTGTCCCTGCTTTGACACTATGGGACTGTGAAAGAAAGCCAAATTATATTCATGAATTTTTTCTAGCCATATCAAATGTAAGTAAAAATGCCTGTGTTTATTTTCATCATCTCTGGATGTTTTTGATAAATTCCTTTGCTAATTTCCAATTTTAAGGAATTTTGTTTAAAATTTGTATAAATCCTTTAACTTCAAATATCAGATCAAATATATCTGTATTATCTACATGAAGAGATAAGGGAGACTTAATCATATTCTGTAGTCTTTGTTGTCATGACAATTTGATTTTGTATCCCTAATCTCCTTTGTAGCATTCCCTTCTTCAAATTCTGTCTCCTGTTCTTCCACCAGGGATGCAAGTTTTAGTTCGGTTTGTTCACACGTCTTATTTTACGTGACTTATTTTAACTTTCTATAATCCCCAGTGACACTGCGACTTCCCCTATGATAATAACATATTTTAACTGTTTGTCTTTTTCCCTTACTAGACCGAAAGTACATGAAACAAGAAGCTCTGACTTATCCACCATCATATGCGAAGTAGATTAGCTTATCCTGGCACATAGTATGCTCTCAAGATTCACATTTGTTGAATGAATGCTCAAAGCAAAGAACTCTTCAAATTGCCTAGCTGTTAGATGAAATTCAAATATTTAACTTTCTTTTTTACTGTAAAAACAATTTGTTTTGGAAGACTATTTTACTAAGACTGGCAAGGCCATTCAGTAAATTTGGTCAATAACTCAGTAACTCAGGTACTTACGAACTGGAAAAATACCCAGACTTTCATTTGCAACTTGGGTTATTTTATCAAGGTCACAACTGCAAATTTTGAACAGTGTCTGTCAATGTGAGGCAATCAGATACTTTGGGATTTGTAGTATGTTATTCTTCTGTTGAAAAAGCCATTTTTGGTAACTGATCATGGCAGCCAGATAAAAGAACAAGAGAAAGCCAATAGGGCTATGGCAAGATCAGCTCCCACTGTCAACCATCACATTTTCATGGCAATAAAAATGCATTTTATGGCTAACTATGAAACACTAAGAAACTATATAAGTATTTAGAGGTAAAATGGATAAAAATAGTATTAATGTCACATCATTTTGAATGTTCCAGGGCTCTCCATTGTCTTCAAGCCCTAAATATATCATGCAGCTAATGAATTGGCTGGCTTCTTAATGGGTAAAATCAGGGCTATTTGAAATGTAGTCCCTCAACATTTCTTCTTCAGTTTTAAATTGCTAAGAATTCCTCTTCTAAGATTTATTCTGTTGAAATATTAATAAAAGTAGGATGCATTTACAGATAAATATATTAATTGAAGTATCCTTATAACAACAAATATTAGAAATAACCTAGATGTCTAGTACATGGGATTGATAAGATAAAATTTGCAATATTTACATAATATATCATCTTTATAGAGCCAATAAAAAGAAAGGAGAGATCTAAAAGTGACAAATTGTAGTAAAGTAAAGAAAGCAAATAAAGAACAGTACATATAATAGGATTATTTTATTAAATATTAATAAATTATTTATGTTAATTCATGCCCAGAAAAATACAGAACTGGAGCCAACTTTCTACCAAAAGTTACTCATGGGTACATAGAAGTTATGGTAGCATTTATTTTCTCATTTTCTAAATTTCTATAGTGTTCAATTGTTTAAAATGATTGACATACTCCAGAGTTTTGTGGTCCTGTAATCTGCATGGCAGTGGGTTGATGCTGGGTAAACATCTGACAGTGCCTGAAAAGGAAAGGGAGGATTTGAAAGTATCAGATGCCAAGTAAAGTTGAATGTTGCCGTCAAACGTGGCAGGACCAATGTAGTAATCAGAGTGGTCTGACTCAGAGGGATATTTAATGCTAGGTAATTAAGAACAGAGTTCCCAGGACTGAAATAAATGGTTAGTGTTCTAAGATCAATTGTGTGTTTTCTGACTAAAAAATTTCCATGTTTCGTGAAAAGAAAACCAAATGAGTCCTAACAGCAAAGTCCTGGTAACTCTTTATTCCAGGGCATGAGTGAGATCACACACACAAAACCTTTCAAGTGAAGAAAAGCCCAGAAGTCTTTGGGAAGGGATATTGCAATAAACAGGCAATGTGCCCTGTGATTCTTCCTCTTAGCTTTCCTCAAAGGGACCCACAGCAGCACAGCTGGGGAACTGTGCGTTTGAGAAGGACATGTTCTTGGAGATCATGCGTTGGCTAATGCCAGTCCTTGGGAAGCCAGAACATCACAGGTCTAGCAGGCAGGATCCCAGGTCACAGGATCAGCTGCTCCAGGGAGGTCGAGCTTACTCTTCCTCGAGTCACGACTGCTAGGACTGAACATGTTATTTGAACATGTATCCTCAGGAACTGACAGAATTACCACAATAGCTCACTGACACACCAAGGAAGGACTATTATGGGTGAAAAGGACAGTTACAACCAAAAGCAAAACCAAATCCTGGGGGAATCACAGAATATTAGCGTCAACATCAAAAGTTTAAAGATACAGGAATGCTGATCCTTATATCCTTCCCATTTAAGACACTGCCTTGGCAGATAAAAAAGATAGATGTGTCTTGGAGAAATACAGTGGAATATTTTAAATTTAATCATATCATCATTCCAATGCAGCTGTTCTTCCAGATATGGTCTTATTATAGGAACAAATCAATTTAGTTGGCAAGCAGCTATTGACCTGACAAATACTTTTTCTCCATTCCAATAAGATAAAACAGCCCAAGAAGATTGCTTTCACCTTACAGGCTTGGCAATAAAACATCATCAATTGCTTCAGGGTTACTCACCTCCATGCAGAGCTTCCACCAGCCTTTATAGCACTTTCCTTTCAGTTAGAAAGAAAGGCCTCTTATTTGTGGAAAATTTAGAAAAACAAGTGCTCCCAGGGAAGAACAATTTGAAAAACCTACCCCTGGAGGCAGGGATGGGTGCAAAGTGATAAAAGGCAGATGTTCACTAATTCCTGGGCTTAGATCTGGGCAAGCTGAGTGTGATTGGATTACAGTTCTTTTCTGTTCCCACTTGCTCAGTTGAGTGCCTTTGCACAATGCACAAACTGTGCAACTACATATGGCAGGCAGATTCTTTAACACAATTCAGGTTTCCGGGATTTTGAATATATAAAAGATCAGCAAAATTATTTTGTCATGATATCATATTTTAGGAACTGAATTTCAGCAAATATTAAGTGTTCTGGATGCCTTGGTAGCATGTATGTGTTCCAAGAAGGTGAAAGAAGTCCCACAAAGATAGAGGAGTCTGATACCTCAGAAAAATTTCTGAGGGGTCAAGTATCTGGGACATGCCAGGCTCTTCCTTCTAGGTTAATGGTCAAGATGCTGTAAATCTTGTGTCCCCAAACACTAAGAAGCCTCTGGCTTGATTTTGGGGGGAACAAATATTACATTTTGAGGAAGTATTTCAACACATTCCCTGAGTCGCCCCAAAGTAGCCAGGTTTCCATTCAGGCCAGTTCCTGTTCCTCCTTGACCCAGGCTGCACCTATTCTACTTTGCACTTGCCATCCTAAAGATTTGATGTTGCTCAAAATGTTTATGGTACATCCAGATGTTAACTGATAGTAAGTGAAGGTGGGAGAGCCAAATCCAGGTCCCTAGGGTTTTGGTGCTTGCAGAGTACTCTCTTGGAGAAGTAACGATGTGATTAACTTTTTGAAAACAGCTCTTGGCTGCTTGCTATGAGTCAATTTGGATTGTGCGCCTATGTCCATGAGGCATGAACTGACCGTTTTTTCTAGGCAGCCCACCCTGAACTGGATGTAAATTGGTCCACTCGGCCATGAGACCCCGGTTGTTCAGCAGTCCTTCATCATCAGTTGGATGTAAAGTATACCCAGGTATCCCTTGAAGTATGAGAAAGTCACATGAGCAGGTCACTCAAATTCCTAGTGTGCCAGTTGCTAGACTGCTGGCCACACCTCGGTGCACACTCAGAGCCCCACATAAATCCTTAGGACCATTTGCTGAAGGAGTGAAAATTAAGACCTAATTTGATTTTTATGACTCCACATGCTGAACAATGCTGCTGTGGTGTTACAGCTTCTCTGTGGGTGGTCCTGAAGAACAGTGGTGAAGAGGAATCCATCTAGCACATTGACCTCTCAACTGGCTGTTGTAGTGTTATTCCCGTCTAGCACATCGACCTTGTTATTCCTTGACAGGAAGGAGAGAAGGCCTGAGTAAGGCTCTTCCCTGACTCTGTGACCCACCAATGCTTTGTCTATGTGAATGTTTTCCTGAGGAGCCCAATTCAGAATATGTTCTTAATACTTAAGTTGCTAGAAGGTACCATACATATATTTATATATTTTAAGGAATTGTCCTTGTATTCACTCCATGTCCTTCAATAGTTTACATATTTTGGGTAATTAATTTTATAACTTATTACACAATTGCTCCATAATTTGCAGAATATACGAATGATAGAAATTAAAGACAAATTATACATGACTGAGAAATCCTAGACCTAAACTGCATGTGGTAACTTATAAAAATTTTGTTGTCTTCTTGGGGAAAATGTGAGTGCATTCTCAGTTATAAAAGGGATAATTGCACTATATAAAGTAAGAATAAAATGTGTGTGTGGGAGGTCTAAAGTATAAAAAGAGTTCATACAGATGTCATATAGCTAAAGGGATTTTTGTTCATTTTTTACCAGACGGTAAATATATCTCATAGATATATGGCATCCCAAACTGGGTAAAAGATAAGTTATTTACTTATACACTTTGTTGGAGCTACAGCTAAACATAAACAATTTCTGAAATATCGATGTAACTTTTTCACCATTAATGTGGACTCTCAAGAACTGGCTAGCTCATTGTGGCTTTACATTTATAGAAATAACTTGATGACAGTTATCGAAATAAATTAGAGAAAAAGAATATTTTTTCTTGGTTGAGATTTATGTATTATACTTCCTAAAGACTTGCTTATTCCAACAAATAATGATCCAATTCTCTTTGACAGAAATCCCTTTGAGTGTTTCTACTATTATATGAATAAATAGAGTTCATTCTTCATGTAGCACAGAATTACACTATAGTGTAAATGAACTTACTGCAGATAATTTGTAACTGCTGCAAGTTTCTGTCGGAACAATGTCAAGATGCATTTGGTAAATCTTCCCAGATAATTAGTAAACAGAAAAAGGCTAATTACATTTGGGATAATCAGGATATGAATATATGCAAATTTAATCAAATGGTAAAATGCTCTAAAATACCTTGTAAATCTTTAAATGGTTTTTACTACGTTTTATGTTACCAATGACTAGAATCAACATGATGATTTTCAAAGTGCAACATGCAATTTCAAAGAGAAAAAAAAATCCTGGTGAAACAAACTGCCAGCATTTAATGTTAGCCAGAAGAAAAAGCTCTTAATTGATTACACAGACTTTTCAAAAAAAAAGAGATAGCTTGTGAGGAAACTGCTGTTTGTGTTTCTCAAGATCTTGAAGTTAACTGCCATGTATGAGTTTTTCAGTATCTGGGAAATGATAACAGTCAAGAGAGAACCACACTTTGGGGAGATATAATTGCTTGATGGTCTGTGGCATCCTTTCATACCTCAATAAGTGTCAAATCTGATAAATCAGAGGAATGAGATTTTGCAAGGAAATATAAACAAACAAAAATCTCCTTCACAAATTCTGAATTTGGATTCTCAAAAATCCTGAATCAAGGGTTGGATTCCTCAGTAGAACTTTGCATTTGAATCTAGCCCTTTGAATAAGACTTTGAAGCCAAGGTCAGTATAGGGACTATTTGAGGCCAGAATGAATCACATTGCATATGGCCCCTATTCCACTTACCTGGCAGCTTTATGCAATTGAAACATTTTAGTACAAGAGTCTCGAGTGATTTATAAACACCCTGGATTCTTACATACATTTTTTGTGTGTGTGCATTTGCTTGTATTTCTGAAGAGATGATCCATGGCTTTAATCAGGTTTTCAAAGTGGCTATGATTACAAAAATCTAAGAAATAAATCCAGGATCAAAATGCTTTCTTGATCTTTGTCTTTAAGGAAAATAAACCTAAAATTATAACTTTTATGGCTCTATACAGTTTTGAAATTCTCCCAACTTTTCTATAGAAAATGGTCATATTTGTAAGTTTATTTCTTGAATATTGAAATTGACATTCAAATAAGTGAAGGGATGCCATGAAGACATGTTGATAAATGACAATCTCTATGGAAGTATTCCTTTCCTCTAGGGAGGGAAGACAATATGAAAATCTGTGTATATATGTCTATGTGTAGGTGTGTATGTGTGTGCCTATGAGTAGTCCTAGCTTGATAATGATGGAAAAGGGGGAGATTATACTAACTATGTTACATAAGCTTGATTCTCTTAATGTGGGTTTAAGAGCTACTCTCTTCTCCCTTGTACTATCCCCTGCCATCAAACAGAATCTCAGCAGCTTCTCTTTCTTTTACACACACATACACACAAACACAAGATTTACCTTTATATTTAATTAGCATATCTCCTTAAGCTCCTCTTGGTTGTGACAGTTTCCCAACCTTGACGGTTGGAAAGAGTATTTTGCAGAATTTCCCTCAATTAACATTTGTCTGAAGTTTTTTCTCATGATTAGACTTAGACTATATGTTTTGGGGTAAAAGATCAAAGAGGTAAGGTACCGTTTGTATCACATTATATCAAGGATGCATACTGCCAACATAACTTAGCACTCTTTAGGTTAAACTTGATCACCTCACTGAGATATTGTTTGTCAGATTTCTCCACTGTAACATTGCTCTTTTTTGGCCTATTGCATGATATACTCTTTGGAAGAAAGTCACTCTGTGCAATCCGCACTTAAGGGGTGGAAAGTTGTGCCCCAACTGCTTGATGGTAGAGTATCTACATAAATTATTTGAAATCACTATGCATTGGAGATTTGTCTATTATCCCCCATTAATTTATTTATTCAATAATTTATTTGAATAAATAATAATTTATCTTATAGTTTGGGTTTTAATCCAATACTACTTCATTCATTTCATTGCTAGCATTGTCTCTACTTTGGCTATTGAGAGCTCTTTCAGTTTGCTCCTGTGTTACCTTGACTTATTCCCATTATTGTAGGCATTGTCTGGTTGTTTTTGTTTTGTTTCACTTTGCTTGTTTATCACTTCTTTATTTTTGGCACTACAAGATGCTCTAGGTTCATCTTGTATATTACCATGACCAGTCCTAGAATCAGCCACTTCTCCAAAGACCCTGTTTCCTTTTATTGGAGAATAGTATTAAAGGTAAAGATCTGAATGCTGGGTATGCTCATTCTTAATGGAGTACCATTGCTTGTAAGTCCTCTGAGCTGACAAAGCAAGGAAATATACTAACCTGTGTATGTACACCCTTCTATATTTACCCATCTGTATCTATATTACGCCAAGCATAAGATCAAATTGATGTCTCCAGCTTTAATTCATTGTCACATGTATCAGTCTAGCCTTTCCCCTGCCCATCTACAAACTTCCACTCCAACAGTAATAGGGCTACCTCTCGCAGTGGATTATCTATTTATATAATTGTTCAATTCCAATATACATGTGTAGTGGTATCAGAATTGTCCTGCCATTCCTCCATAGGGAACAACTTTATCAAGTAAAGTACAGTGCTTAAGTATAATTTGATTTGTCGAAAGTCTTACTGACTCCATTCATTTCCAAAGTTTCTTAGGTCTGCATATTTCCCCATCCTTTTCAATGAGGTTGTTTCCTACATTTATAATATAGTTAGTTATTTGTCACATTCTTCATTCCATCCTGGGATCCTCTGACTTCCAAAATTATCTTTTGAAATCTGCATTTATTAAGGTTCACCATTTGTGCTATAAAGTTTTACGGATTTTTAAAAAATTAATGATGTCTTGTACCCACCATTATCATATGATAAAATAGTTTTACCACCCTATAAACACCTGTGTTTCAGCTATTCAATCCTCCTCCTGATGAACCACTTGAAACCACTGTTTACCATCTGTATTTAGGCTGTAATACCACTGTATTAGGCTGAATGCTACCGTATTTGAACAAAATGTGTCTTTGTAGATGTAATTTAAGAATCTCAAGGTTAGGTCATCCTACACTATCCAGGTGTGCCCTAAATTCAGTGACAAGTTTCCTTTTAAGGGACACACAGAGAAGAGAGAGACAAGAGGAGGAGGCAATTTTACTACCATTGGAGGGATGGAGGCACCAGATGCTGGAATAGGCAAGGAACATCCCCTGGAAGATTGTCCCCTAGAATCTTTAAAGGGAGCATTGCCCTACTGATACCTTAATTTCAGACTTGTGCCCTCTATAACTAAGAGAATAAATTTCTGTTGTTTTAAGCCACCAAGTTTGCAGTGACTTTTTATGACAGCCACAGGAAATTAATATACTATCACTATGCTTTTGCCCTTTTCATAATATCACATAGTTGTCATCATACAGGTAGATGACTTTTTCTTCAGACTAGCTTCTTTTACTTAGCAGTATGCATTTAAGATTCATCCTTGTCTGTTGTGGCTTGATAGCTCATTTCTTTTTATTGCTATAATATTCCATCGAATGGATGTGCTACAGTTTGTTTATCCATTCACCTATTGAAGGACTTAGTGATTACATCCAGTTTTTGTCAATTATGAATAAAGCTGCTATATACATTAATGTGTAGGTTTTTGTGTAGTATATATAAGTTTTCAAATCAGTTGGGCAAATACCTGGGAATGTTACTGATAGATTACATGGTAAGAAAACGTTTATACTTGTAAGAAACTGACAGTTTGTCTTCCAAAGTGCAAGTACCGTTTTGAATTCGCACCATCAATGAATATCTGATCCTATTGCTCTGCATCCTTGCCAACAATTAGTATTGTCAGATATTGGGTTGTAGCCATCCTAATAGGTGTGTAGTTGTATCTCATTGTTTTAACTTGAAATCCCCAAATGACAGATGATGTTGACCATCTTTTCATATGCTTCTGTGCCATCTGTATATTCTTTTATTAGGTGTCAGTTAAGATTTTTTGACCATTTTGTAATTATCTTTCTATTGTCGTTGAGTTTTAAGTGTCCTTTGTATTTTCAGATACAATTCCTTTATCAGATATGTGTTTTCTAAATATTTTCTCCCATTTCATGGCTTATCTTTTCTTGTTCTCTTCACAGTGTCTTTAGCAAAGAAGTTTTTAATTTTATAAAGTCAAATATCAATTTCTTTCTTTCATGAATCATGATTTTGGTGTATCAAAAAATACATCAGCAATTACCAAGTCAAATAAATTTTTTCCTATGTTTTCTTCTATAAGATTTATAGATTTGTGTTTTACATTTAGGTTCCTCATCCATTTTAAGTTAACTTTTTGGAAAGTGTAAATTTTGTCTTTTTTTTAATATATATGTATATGGTACCCAATTATTCCAGGACCATTTGCTAAAAAGACTTTCATTTCTCCATTGAATTGCTTTTGCTGCTTTGTTAAATGTCAGTTGACTGTATGTGTGTATGTGTGTGTATATATGTGGGCTCTCTATTCTGTTCCATTGATCTATGTTTCTAGTCTTTCACCAATACCACACTGTCTTGATAAAGTTAGCTTTATAGCATGCCTTGACATTAGGTAGTCTGAGCACTCTAACATAGTTCGTCAGTATTGTTTGGGCTATTCTGGGTTTTTTGTCTTTCCATATAAGCTTTAGAATCAGTTTATAGATATACACAGAATGGCTTGCTGTGCTTTTGATTGGTATTTTGTTGACTCTATAGATCAAAATGGGAAGAACTGGCATCTTAAAAGTACTGACTCATATTTTTTATAAATAAGGAAACAGTCTCAGAGAAACAAATGTATTTGCTATGAGATCATATTTATAACTGGTAAAGCTGGCATTCAAACCTTTAAATGTATAGCTGTAAAACATGAGTAGTTTGGAATATCTTGTTACAGTCCCCTAAATATAGCAGTCATCATGTCATTTATTTTTCTTTCTGGTTGCATATGGCTGTCTCCTTCCACTTTTTTTTCCTGAACATTTAGCCAAGTACAGTATATGGCACATATTGCAAATATAACTGTTTACTACATTTTTTTACTGCTCTCAAGCCCTGCTCTAGACAACACATCTCCTGGATAATGAGTCTCTTGGAGGCAGTCATCCTCCCCTACAGACCATTCTCAACCTAGCTGCAGCCAGTTTGATCACTTAAACAAAACAAAACAAAACATAAAGGTCAATCAAATCTTTCTAGTCCTCTGCTTGAAAGCCTCCAGAATTGTCCCATTTAAAGTAAAATAAAAAACCAAATATATAGTGTGGTTTATGAAGTCTGGTACAATTTGACTCTGTTATTTCTCTGACCTCAGCTCAAACTGCTATTCCTCTCCTTCATTATGCTTCAGCCACATCAGTCCTATTTCTAGTCCTTGAAATTGCTAAATTCATCTGTAACTACTCCTTCTGCCCCGAATACCTCTCCCAAATGTGCATAAAGTTGACTCCTTATTATGCAAATCTCACTCATAGTGTCACTTCCTCAGAGAGGCCTCTTTAACCACCCTACCTAATGCAACTGATCCACTTCTCACTGTCCCTCACACCAGGCATTCTATTCTTTGCAGAGTTTTAAGGTTCTTTTACCTTCATAGGACTCATCATTATCTGATATTCACTTATATTCTTCTTTTCAGATGTGTATTATCCACCCACTTTAATATAAGGCTCATGAGACAAAGATCTTGTCTGAATTGTTCATCACTCAATAAATGTTTGTTGAATGAACAAATGGGATAGATGCTAATCATTGAATACTGATCATATCAGTTAATCAAATTTTATACTTATTGTATATTTAATGCACATTATAATAAATATATTAAGTGTGTTATATGTCAAGCTTAGTGCCAGGGCTCTTTTAGATGTTACATAAACCCTTATTTTCTCTATATATCTTTTATAGGCTTGTCTGATTCTGCCTACCCTCAAATGTTGGTGCTGCTTAAGTTGTACCATCACTTTTGTCCTCTGTACACTACATTTGGGTGTTCCCATCCAAGGTTTCAAGTACCTGTGCACCTGAACAAGACCATATCTATATTTTCACTTCAGAATTTTTCTCAAGCTTCAGACTAAACTATCCCTCTGCCTGCCAGATGCACCTTCCTTGGTATTACATAGGTATTTCTAATTCAGCGAGTTAGTCTTCTATCTGACCCAGCTTCTTCTGTATATTATTTTGTTTGAAAAATCAATATGTGTTTGGAAATAGTAAACATATGCTCATAGCTTTTTTTTTTATTGTTTGCACATTTTGCCTTTTTATTAAGGGAATGGAGCCTTCTTGAAATTTGAAGAGTTGGTTCATCCCTACCTCGAAGGATTCAGCTTTCAGTTTGCAAAATTTAATGACGCTTTTGCTCAATTTCAGAGTACTTTGTCATAACATGCTAAATGCTTTTAATTCAGTATAATTAATAACAAGTCATTTACTTGTGGAAACAGTTTTGAAATAAAAATCTACAGTATGATGAAAAATCTTCCCAAAAAATTATGGTCAGTTTCATTCTAAAAAACAAAAACGAAAATCAACTCTCCTTCTGTTACTCTAGGAGCTTTGGGAAGTTATATGTTAACAGATAGATGTGATTCACCTTTCCTTCCCCCTTTCATGGTGCTTAAAAGTAACCTATTAGGAGTTCAGGAAACTTGATTGTGGTCAAAATGTGTAGCAAATTTAGATAATGTGTTTTGTTTTTTCTTTTCAAATTTGTGGATTAAAAGTGAATATATATACCAAGGTTCTTTATAATTTAAGAAAATTTAAAAAATAGTTTGGAAATAATCAAAAGAAAAGAGAATTTGTCTCTATTGGACAGGTTCATGAGTATCCATTAATATCTGTATTATTTCAGCTAACATTTTCAGAGCGTCTATCAAGTGCCACACCCTAGTAATACAAAAGTAAAAAGAGAAAGTTACACTACTTCAATCATCTGGATATCTAGGAAAGAAGCAATTATCTAATAAGCCATTCCAACATTATGTGGTAATTGCTATAATGAAAATATAGAAACTGTAGGGTCTAAATTTTCTTGGGGGAAATCAGAAAGTTTATCAAATGTGAGAACAAGTGACCTGAAAGTAAAAGCATCAGTTATTGTGACTGCTGGAAAATCAAGGTAAGTTATTCACAGTAAAAGGTCAAGCAAGTGAAAAAATAATGGACACACTGGCTTTTCTTGGCATAAACATAGAATTAGGATAATTTGATGCTGTTGAATTGCAAAGCATAAAGGGAAATGACCAAAAATGGAATTAGGCTGACACGAAATTATGGAGACTCTTGTGGTCAAATGAAACATTTTGGATTTGCCTCTCAGGAAATGGAGAGTATTTTAAAATATTTGAGTCAGGACTGGCACAACCAGATTTTAAATGCTGAACTGTCAAACAGGTAGCAATGTGGATATTTGCTTCAAGGGCATGATGTGATGTGAGTACAAAGAGGGTGTCAGAAGAGAACGGTAAGGAGGTTACTGCAATATTTGAAGTTGAAATATGACAAAGTTTAAATGAAGTATATGTGGAACTCAATGAAGAACACCCAAATAAGAAATAGATGTTATTTGTTCAGAGCTTGCTATATTGGCAGAAACTCCAATGCAGACAGGGATGTGGGATAGCTTTATACTCAAAAGATTCAGCAGGTATTGGAGTTCTTACGATGTGGAAGCTGGAGGTGAGCTAACAACTAGAAGTGGGACATTATTGATTGGTTTGGGGAATATATTTGGGTTTGTCTGGTTGGCCCTGATTTGGAAGTAGGGGTAAAGATTTAGGAATCTGGCAGTCATTGCCCAAATCCCGACCATTATGAGCCAATTGCAGCAGAGATTGTGGTATAGATTCCTGGGTTGTTTGCTGCAGAGTTTGTTCCTCAGAGTTCTATTTTCATATATGGTTTGATGACTGACCTTTGTATATTCAGTCTTACAGGTAGGTAGATACAAAAGTAGACATAAAATGACATGATGTGAACACTGACTGTATATGAGGTTGAGGAAGGACATCCGAGAGAATAGAACATGGAAAAAGATTTCAGGACTAAGATGTATTTATTGAATAATGCTATTTGACAAGAATTTGGCAAAGATATATGCTCATCTCATTTATTTCTTACCTCAAGTCTGAACACAGGCTATAGATGGCTCAAAACAGGGATTCACGGCATAAGGGAATTCATGGGTATGACTCAGAGATAATTTCTGATTTTAAAAAAAAGTGATGCATACTTTTAAAAAATTTTAGTTTGAAAATTAAGTTCATCTCTAGTCTTCAGGCACTGCCTTATGGAAACCAATACTCAATATACTCAAAGCCATGATAACATTTTTCTAGAACAGATTTGAAGAAAGTGAAAAGAAAGATTATAAATTTTCTTTCTTTCTATCTCTTTTCTTCTATTTTTAAAAAAATCTTTGGTCTTTTCAATAGGAGAACTTGGAGGAATGTGGAGTGTTCCATTCTTTGTAACAAACCATTCCTCATTTCTTGAGCCTAAAGTAGAATCAGACTAGGTAAGAAAGAAAAATGAGCCAGCTGCCCTTTCTAACAGGTCACCCTTTCTTCTCTCTGCATGAATAAGTGTTCATAATATTGAGGGCACTTACACATTCTCTTGGCTACAGGTAAAACTTCCTGAATATGCTTGATAAATGGTCTTAAATATGAATTAGCCAAGCTAAATTTTGAAGAGAATTTTTAAAGCTGTGGTATTTTTAAAAAACTCATCCTTCTTTGATCACCAATTCCTGAATGTGTAACTGAGTCCCTTTCCACAGCTTAGTCAACAAATCAACATATTTATGGAAAACTTATAATATGCAAGGTATTAAGGTCAAGATCCAAAGAAATACAATACAAGGTCCTTGTTCTTGAGGAGCTTAGAGCATAAAAGTGGGGATAGCTAAAGGCAGAATGTATATATAGGAATTAATAACAACGAGAGAAAGAATAAAATGCTAATTAATCAATATTGAAAATGGACTGTAGAGATAATAACAGACTTTGTGTTCAACAGAGTCATTGGAAAGGAAATAAAATTTTTCTTTCCCATTTTTAAAGAAATCTAGAGAGGAAACATGCAATTTCCTCTTCCAATATATAATAGCATTGTGGGGTTTTTTTTGTCCAAGAAATAATTTTGAAAGTAGAGGCACGGAAAGATATTTATTGAATAATAATTCCTGCCAACATTGGACTGAATAAATTCTATACAAACTTCATTTAATCTTTACCACAAAACTGAACAGTAGGCAAATTTAGCCATATTATTCAAATAAGAAAACTGAATCTTGGAAATACACTACTTTCCAGATTTCTAAAACAAAGCAGGTCTCTCTAAAAGTGAGTGTCTCCCTAAGGACCTCAAAGCCATCCTTGATTAGAAAGATATGCCTTTAGAATATGGTTAGCTACAGAAGAAGGAAGTAAGTTCCTTTAGGAATGGAATTTCACAATAGAGTACGAAAGGAAAACGAGGCTGAAGCAGGGATACCCTAAAAAACTAACTCTTGTTATTTATTCCAATTTCATTCTTTTTTCAGTCCTGGAGTTGAAGCAAAGTTGAAACTATTGCTACAATTTTTGTAGTTGCTTATAAAAAACAATTGAACAGAGAAAATTCAACTCTAAATTCAACCACAAACTGAACACAAGAGCACTTGAGTACTTCCTAGGTGGTATGTACTAGTCTCTACACCAGGAATATCATGATGAACAAGGGATATACCTGAGGATCTTGCACTCTAGTAGAGAGAATGATCAATAAACAGGTAAATAAAGAAAAATGAGTTTGAACATATTAAGGAGGATATATCAGCTGGTGAGGAGGAAAATGACCCTGGAGCAGTGGTTATATCATAAGCCTTTGTTAATTCAGGCTTACTGAGGTATAGTTTGCATCAGTAAAACTAAACTTTTTAGATATACATTCAATGACTTGTTAAGAAATGAACACAGTTATGTAACCATCAACCTAATCAAGATACAGAATATTTCTATCACCCAAAAAATAATAATGCCGTGCCCATTTATAGTCAATCCCCCTCACTCCAATCCCAGCCTCTGGCAACTGATGATCTGATCTCTCTCCCATTCTTTGCATTTTGCAGAATATCATATAAGTAGAAACCTTTAGTATACACCTCTTTGAGTCTGGATACTTTCCTTAGCATGTTTTTGAGCTTCATTAATGTTGTGTCATGTATCAGCAGTTGGCTTCTTTTTATATGACTGCATTTTTCATTCCTTGAGCAGCGACTTCACGTCTTTGTCAGCAGTTGGTATTTCCTATTTTATTATACATATATATTTGTTTACATTATTCTAGCCTTTATAGTATCTGCATGTGAAATCTCATTGTACATTGTAGTTTTGATTTGCGTTTCCCTAATGTCTACTGAGGTTGAACATCTTTTCATGTGCATTTATATCTCTTTGGCGAAGTGTCTGTTCATACATGTTGCCAAATTTTCATTGCTTTTTTCCTTCTCTTTGAATTGTTAAAGTTTTTTTAATATGTTTTGGAGAGAAGTACTTTATCAGATATGTGTTTTGGAAATATTTTCTCTCATTTGTGCACTGTTTCTTCAAATTTTAATTTTTTGTTTAAGCCCAGCTTACTGATATTTAATTTTATATTTCATAAATTTTTATGTTTAAAATAAGAATTCTTTGCCTGGCCCAGGTGCTGGGGAAATTACAGACTTGCTGAATTGCCATCCCCCGACCCTTTGGGTACCTTGAACCTGAAACCAGGCATAAGGAGACTCAGCTGCTTGCCAGGGCAGGAACTCTGCTCAAAGGGTACATGATACATGCCTTTTGTTCAGTGGCAGCCCCCTCCCTCCCGCCTGCTGGGGTATATTAATACTCTGCCCTTGGGCAGTACAGGTGTCTTTCCTCTCTGACACAAAGCAGGGCATGTGGAGCTTTCATCCACCAACCCTGACCCAAACAGTTGGCCTCCCTGGGAGACTTGGCATGATGGGGATCTTGTCCCTGCTCTTTTGGACACTTTCAGCTTTACTACTTATACAGCCCAAAGTCTTTGTTGTGCTTGAGCCTGTGTTCCCACAATGCACCTCATTCCACACCACAGTTATAGGAGATCTTTTCCTATGTTCATTTCCAGATGTTTTCAATTTTATGTTTCAGTCTGCAATCCATTTCCTGGTGGTTTTTATATGCAATGAGTGGAGCAGGATAGTCTAGGTTCTGTCTTTTTTTCTTGTTTTCTTTTACTCTTTGAAAAAAAATTGTCCAATTGATCCAGAACCATTTTGAAAGCAAGTCTTTCTCCATTGAATTATCTTGTCACCTTGGTTGAAATTGGTCATATAAATGTGGGCCTATTCCTAAACTCTTTTTGTTCTGTTCACTTATATAACACACATCAGGGTAGGAGAAGCTCACAGTGCCTTGATAGCCCCTCCTCTGACCCCTCCCTTGCATGGTAGTTCCAATTTCTAATCAGAAATCATTGAAGGAAGAAGAGAGTGCATGAAATATTTAAAAAATTGAATGTAAACAATTGCCAAAGAAGAATTTTATATCTGGTGGTATTGTCTTTCAAAAATGAGGAGGAGAGTAAGACATTCCCTGATAGGCAAAAGCTGAGGGAGTTCATCACCACTAGACCTGCCTTACAAGCAATGTTAAAGGGAATTCTTCAAACTGAAATAAAAGGGCACTGTACAGTTGGTCAAAATGGCAAAAATAAAGATCTATTAAAGGTAACCATATGGGTAATTATAAATGCCAATATTTTTGTACTGTACTTTTCGTATGTAACTCCACTTTTTACTTCTTGCTGGTCATAAACTGCAAATGCATAAAAAGTAATCTATGATTTTGGAATACAAACTATAAAGACATAATCTATAACAGGTATAAAAAAGTGGGACATAGAGGTTTATAGGAACAATGGTTTTATATGCTCTTGAACTTCAGGTCATATAAAAATCATATCTCAATGTAACTGGATATCATTTTAAGCACCACGGTAATGACAAAGAAAATATATGAAAAATATATGCAGAATGAAAATGAGAAGTGTTTCAAAATGCTACAAAAATATGAAAGTAGGCACTAACAGAAGAATTGAGGGGCAAAAGTGAGATCAAAGAGCAAAATGATGAAAGAAGGCCATGCAATATTAGTATTTACTTAACATGTAAATGGAATAAACTCTCCAGACAAAAGGCAGAGATTTTCAGAATGGATAAAAATCATGACTCCACTATATGCTGTTTTTAAGAAACTCACCTTAAAATCAAAGTCACAAGGAGGTTGAAAGTAGTTAAAGGATAAGAAAAAAAAAAAATCCATGGAGTGGTAACCAAAAAAGAAATGGGGTAGCTATACTAATATGAGATCTACATAGAAGAGTAATATTAATATTAAATATTAATATTAAGATACATAGAAGATTAATAAGAAAATAGAAAGCATGAATACTATAAAGCAAATAGAGCTAATTATATATATAAAGAAAATTCACCCAACAGCAGAAGAATACATATTCTTATCTACTGTATATGAGACATTCTCCAGGACAGCCCATATGTTGGGTCACAAAACAAGCCTCAATAACTTTAAAAATATTGAAGTTATACAATATATCTTCACCAACCACAATGGAATGAAGCTAGAAATCAATAACAGATGGAGTGGAGTGGGGGTAGCTCAGGGGCTGAGTGCCTGCTTCACATGTATAAGGTCCCAGATTCAATCTCCAGTACCTCCTAAAAATAATAATAATTATAAAGAACTTACATGAGGAGTGGTGGTAGCTCAGTGGTTGAATGCCTGCTTCCCATGTATGAGGTCCGGGGTTCAATCCCCAGTGTTTCCTAAATGAATAAATAAATATAAATATATGGAGAGCTGGAAAATTCACAAATATGTGAGAATTAGACAACACACCCTTAAGCAACCATTAATCAAAGAAAATAGAAATTAGGAAATATCTTGAGGTGAATGAAAATAAAAACACAATATACCAAAGCTTACTGGATGTAGAAAAGGCAGTATTAAGAGGAATATTTATAGCCCTAAATTCTTCCATAAATAAAGAAGAAAGATCTCAAATCAGAGACCTAACTTCAAAACTGGATGATCTAGAAAAAGAAGAGCAAACTAAACCCAGAGTAAGGAGAAGGAAGTAAGTAAATATTAGAGTGGTGATCAATGAAATAGAGAATTAGAAAAACATTAGAATCAATGAAGCTAAAAGTTGGTTCTTTGAAAATATTAATAATTACAAACATTTATCTACATTGAAAAATGAAAAAAGAGGACACAAATAACTATAATCTGTAATGAAAGGGCAGAGGCTTGC